>JAYMSZ010000100.1:0-30129 GCA_036897665.1 Pelargonium citronellum
AATACTCTCAAGAACTTCACTGCTCACTAGTTGGCTGAGTATATTTGCTGAGAATCCACGAACGCGCCCTGAAAGGTCCCTTCAATAGACCTGAAAACTATCCACTTAAGACTCACGAGGAGCTACACACCATCACATCATAGACTCAAATCCTCATCGGCACTCCACTATGGTGAATGAAGTATCGCAAAGTTTTCCCACGTGCATGTCACCGTCTAGTAAGACTTCAGCTCCTCTCCAACACTAGTATGCATAAGTCACCCTTAAATTGCGGCACCTCAACTTCCATCTTTGCCCCCATAACTTCAATGAAAAAAACAAAAGAATTTTAAATGTACAATAAGTGTACAATCTAACCGTCTTTCACATTAGGTTTTGCGTTAGTTTCAACATGTATTGAGTTTCATCCATTTAGATTTTATATATTTTAGAACGTTGTTATAGAAGATTGTCAAGGAAGTGGAATTTTGAGTTTAAGGTCAAGTGAATAATGATGATTAAGTTGTGATACGAAAACTATGTTTCACCTAATCACATGAGATTTCTAACAAATTGTTTGTTGACGAGTCACTAAGAGTGCATCCAAATAAATAATGGTAGTTAATTTATAAAGGGATTAGTTTTATATTATATGAACAAAAAATATGATTAATCGGGAAGAACAAATAAAAAAAGCCAAACTTTACTACTAAGCCAAGCCAACTACCAATTTTGTCCACATTTTCTTGTTTTGCACCATATTTAGAGTTTGTAATTTGAAACCGAACTTACGGGCACACATAATTCAATGTCACTTAATATCGATTCAATGATAATAATAATAATAGAATTCGATTCCACTTAATATTAATACGATTAGATTAATTTTGTTGTGACGCCTAGCTGACTTTTGAGTCAAATTAGGGTCAGCTTAGGATTGATGAACCCTACCCAACCCTTTAGAATTTTCGATTTGATCGGGTTCTACAGAGTTTACAGGTTATGGTAAGACAAGGTTTTAACCATAAATACAGTAATGATTTTAGTGGTTTTACTTGGCACGAATTTTTACACGATGAATCCGACTCTAATTCGACCATATTACGATTGAGTTATGGTAAGATAAATCATAAAAGTAGAGTCGCATGTCAGATATTCATCAAGTTCGGGTTCAAATTACACGCTATAATACATCAATCTTTCATTATTAACTAAGAATCCTTAACCTATGAGAATTACAAAATCCTAGAATCCATGGTAATCATGCACAATAATGCACTATTTATCCAAGACGACCAGCTCATCATTTCATGCATATCTCTCCATCGGAAAAATAAAAACAAAACAAAACGCCACCTTCATATCCGCTCTATTTACCATAAAGCCCTCGAGCTCCTCCAACACAATCACCCAATTGCTCAACACCATACCCAACAACGAAAGGCCATAACCGTCATTTCTTCACTCCCACAAAAAAAAACAACGGTCAATTACAAATTCTTCACCAACTAGACTTCATTTTGACCCCCCAAAAATCCACGTGTCACTCACCTACAGCTTCGTTTTCAAAACCTAAGAGGTTTATATATAACCCAGTAACCTAGTAACAGTCCCAGAAGCTTTCTCGTACCATATCCATGGCTTTTTGCGGGAATTTTGTTCCATTTATGCCCCTCGTTTTCGTGTTATTTACGGTATCGATGCTGCTAGGGTTTTTCTGGTTGGAGGCCAAGAAAATGGATGGAAAATCCCATCGTCTCCGAATGAATTAAATCTTTGGGCTGGAAGCCATCGATTTCACATTCATGATATGCTAAGTAATTTTTTTTACGTGTAAAAATGTTGTGCATGCAATTTCTTTTGTATATAATTCGAGAAGTTCTCACTATTTTGATTTAAGTTGTGTGTATTTCGTTTTGCTGAAAAATGTGAAATGACGATTATCAATGAAAATTATTATTTTTATGCTAGATATGCAATACGATAGCAAGATTGACTCGGTCTTGATGGTGAACAAGGAGGACTACGACAACTGCAACTCCTTGAAACCGATCAAGGTGTACAATGACGGAAATACCCTTGTACATTTGGATAATTATGGTCCATTTTTCTTCATTAGTGGAGCTCAAAGTCACTGCATGTTTGGCCAGAAGCTTATTGTTGTGGTCTTGTCTCCTAAGACTCATCACTCTATTATAGAAACTTCTTCGTTGGCTCCGGCGCCAACTCCGGCACAAAATGGCGGTGCTCGTGGCATGGATAAGGGATTGGCGGCGGCTGTTATGGGATTAGGGCTGGTTGTGATGGTAGCAATGTAAACAAAAACACATATTTGAGTGTTATTGAATTCGTTATCTTTTGTTGAGACGAGTAACTGTGATTTTTTGTGTGTTTAGTTTTATTACTAATCATGATTCGTTATTCATAAACGAAAAATAACAAAATTAACAACAAATCGAAGTCACCATCATATTTTTTTTTTCTAAATATCATTGATGTGATTAGCTACATAAAAATCGTATTCTTTACACTCTTACGTGTAAGGAATCTTAACTCTTTAACCATAAGCATAAACTTGTAAACTCTTGTTTTATATGATATTAGAGCTGAATATTGATTTATTCATTTATATGACATTTAGTATAAGATAAAAACAAACAAATCATAAGACGTTGATGCCATTCAACTTTACATCTATAAGTAAAATCAAACAAAGAGAGTCAACACATAGACAAACTCAAATAAGTATCCTCGGATACAATTTACCTAAATCGGAAAACCATAGATCAAAGAATATGACCTTTAGGTCAGGAGTTGGGAACCAAAGTCAAGGAGTTAAACGCTCAAAAATCTAATTTTTCAAGCTCACCTCCAATTGCTCGATTAAAGATGACAAAGATAAGATTGTCTAAAGAAACCAACAACCGCAAACCAACAAAAAATGATATATACGTTGTAACACTAATGAGACACACGTGGGGAAAGTCAGGTGCACCTTAGCCCTCAGGGCTAATGTTGCATCGCAACAAAGAACAATATTAGAGTGTGTTTACATGTTTCTTCCAAACGAAATGTCTCAACATCAAATCCCACATGCAAGGAAGTAGGTGTGGATGTGTGGTGGGCAGTGTGCTCTCACGCTTCCCAACTCTAGAAATTGTGGCAAAGCGCCGCAATGCTAATCGTACACTTTGACCAAAAAGCCATGCATGGTGCCCCAAAGCACTATCACACTTCTAAAATAATAAAAGAAAAATGATTTTTACATGTGCGCTATTGCATGTAAAGCACATGTGTGTTAACGTGGTTGCATCTCAGCCGTTCATCTATGAACAGTAACACACAATCTTCTCTGCATCCGTGAACAGTAACACCTACACCCAATAAAACGTTGACATGTGTGCGTACATGTGCTTTACATGCAATAGCACACATGTGCTGATCAACTCCCATAATAAAATGCATATGAAAAATCACATAGGTATGCCCACACTTAAATTTAGGGTTAGGCATAATTAAGTCCATGTTGAAATATGACCTCAACAAAAATGAAATATGATTGGACTGATTCAACCAGAATAAATTTGGCTAAGTACTCGGTCTACTCATTACAAAATCATCCGGTTTAGCTCAAATTTAATATAAAACGGTTTTATTTATTCTCATTATTTATATTACTTTTATCACATCGTACATAATTATTGTTAATTTTGTACATATAGTTTTATTATTCAAGAAGTATATATATTTCAAATATAGTTCAATTCAATTTTTGATCCACTCTTTCACAATTGGTTCAGTCAAAATTTTAAACCAACCCTATTCGATTCGATTATCGATCAACTTCTACATAACAAATCGGAACGGATTTAATTTTAGACAAATGCATAACCCTACTCTTTTTATTTTTTAGCAATGCCTAACCCTAGTTAAATTCATTTAATTGATTTTATTTTTTTGTTACCATTTAGTCAAAATTCATTTAAAAATATATTTCTTTTACCATATGACTAAAATCACAATTCTGGGCAAAATTGGAGATGACGACACAGTTGCAGTCACCGAGATTGCATTAGAATTCAGAAAACCAGAAATCAGGATAATCCAATTCCATCGACGACGACGAAGAATATGCTTATGCTTCCTTTCAATTCTCACTTCCCGTATCTCAATTCACAATTCCATTTTCTCAACTAAATCAAAACCCTAAAATTCTCTTCATCCCCATCAGCTTCAGCCATGGAAGTCTCGTCTCCTCCCAAATTCTCCTCTCTCTACGCTCCCCATCGTACTCTCTCTCTCTCTCTCGTTCTATGTAATTGCATAATTTTATGAATATTTGTGTATTTTTGCATATTGTTTTTAACAATGTCAACTTTTTTCTTTTTGCTACGATATTTAGGTTACACGGGATCCAGATTTCTGTCTCCTTCCAAATTGCCTGTAAGTTTCGATCTCTATGCATGTAAACGAGCTTTACGTCTGTCTGGCTGATGAGGAATCTGAAGGAGTTGTGGTGTTTTTAGACTATCGATTGTCCAAAAAACTCATGCGTTGGTTTATTTTTGCTGCAACTGATTGTTCTAAACGATAGATATGAAAAAATGAACTAGTTTTCTGTTTGGTTGATGAAGGAAGGTGGTAAATTGGGAAAGTTAAGAAGATGGTGTATTGAATTGAGTTATAAGTTATAACTGTTGCAAATTTGGAACTAGTTTGTGTTTTATCAACTTTTCAATTATTTCTCATTCGAGAGTGAGTGTAATTTTATTTGGATGCCTTTCTACATGTGTCATCACATGACTTTTTTGTAATAAACTCAAGTGATTCTAACTTATCTTACTAATGTTATTGGTAATTCATGCAACTAACTTAACAAATAGGATAGTGGACACTCAGTTTGGGACAATGAGAGGGAAGGAGTGATATTTTTTTACCGTCAACAAATGGTACCTAAATTTGCAACTGGTATTTTACACTATAGAGGAACATCTCCTGCCTTTACGCTCTGTTATTGCAATTATCTGTGCTTGCCGCTTCTTATCATATCTGTGCGTAGGAGTTGTAATATTCTTATTTATGCAGCTGTGCACTTATAAGGGACAGCATGCTGGATGGTCGACTAATAAATGTTCAATCATGAGAAACTATAACAATTGTAAGCAAATGCATTTTGTAGCATAGAATCTTGTATTGAGTTTGCTTTCTGCCAATATTTATTACTAGCAATTTACAGTGTCAACTACACGTTGATATAAATCATCGGTAACAAGGTTCTGCAGTATTACGATGTCCGAATGTGCCTAGATTTTAAATATCTTTCTGCCCAATTCACAGCCGCATAATGACACAGATTGAGCTGGCACCTACAAATTGACCTCTGGATAAGCGAAGTGCATTCCAATCTTGCCATCTTGGTGCTGCTTTGTGACACTCACATTGATATTCAAATTACCTTTTTTTAGCACTAATTCTACAATGCATCTTAGAGAACATGAATATCATAACCAGGTTTAGTTGTGTGATTGTTTCAATACTATTTAATTAAATGCAGCTTTTTCCAAATGTATATTGGCACTTGCAAGTATAAGGTTTCTATCTCAATATAATTATATTACTTCTTTCTAATCCTTTGCTTTGTTTGTTCTCTTTTCCAGTTGCTACTAACAACATATCATGCTTTCCAAGGAGGCACACCGGTGTTTCGGGGCTGGATTTCAATCGGAAAGTGGACTTTAACAGACGAACTGATGAGTTTAAGTTGCATAGACATCATAAATTGTCTACATGCATAATTGCAAGATCTGAAGTTGCTAGAAGTGGATCTCCTGATGGTTCCTATCAATTGTCAGGTTTCTATCAAAAGCCTTTCACTTCCTTTTCTTCTTTGACTTTCAAAAATGCAATCTTATTCCTTTTGTCTGCTATTTTTTAGGTACAGAAGTTCAAATGAGCTCAAGAGTCAGAGGAGTATGCTTCTATGCTGTTGCTTCTGTTGTTGCCATTGTTCTGATTGTGGTGATGCTGGTGATTCATCCTTTTGTGCTCTTGTTTGACCGACACCGAAGAAAAGGTCAACATTTCATTGCAAAAATTTGGTCCACATTGACTGTCACTCCATTCTTCAATACCAAGTTTGAGGGGTTAGAGAATCTTCCCAGGCCAGATACACCTGCCGTATATGTTTCTAATCACCAGAGCTTCTTAGATATATTTACTCTTCTAACATTAGGAAGAAGCTTCAAGTTCGTTAGCAAGACATCAATTTTCCTCATCCCTATCATCGGTTGGGCCATGTTTTTGATGGGTGTGATTCCTCTGAAGCGCATGGACAGCAGAAGCCAGTTGGTATTGTCTTGCCTCCTATGTGTTGTAGTTGATAAGTTTATACATTTTTGCTTTGTTAGATAGCTATACACTTGGACAAATACTAATGTCTTTTCTTTCCCTCTTGCTCTGGGTAACTGTATTAAGTGTTACTATGAAATTGTGAAGTTGATATTTTCTAGTCTTCATGCATGTAGGATTGTTTCAAGCGTTGCATAGATCTCATTAATAAGGGAGCATCTGTTTTCTTCTTCCCAGAGGGAACTCGAAGTAAAGATGGAAAACTAGGTACTTTCAAGGTGAGGCTACTCCATCCTTTTTCTATTCATTTTTCCTCTTCATATTATGTGTTTTCTTGCTAGACAGAACCCACTTTTTATAACTGATCAGAAAAACGGGTTTGCATAAACAATATTATAAATCTTGTATCTACGTTAGAGGCACCAGTTCTGATAGTTGCCAGTTGCTGGACTATTCTAATTTATATTTAGGTTTTAATGGTCGTCTACTTTTTTCTTTTTGTATATAAAATTCCCTTTGAGTTGGGAGGAACCACCAGGTTGAAGTGATTATAATTTGTCTTATAAAAATTAAGGTTGGCATTGTCAAAGATGAATACACAGAACCTCCATAGACTATTTATTACCAAATGTGTTGCCTTCTTCAATATCATTTTACTTTAAGGAGGAACGGTGTTTAGATTAATTCTCGGAAATAAATAATATAAACCTTTGCTTTCTGAATTTTCCTCTCTGAAACATATGATTCTGGAACTATATGTAGAAAGGTGCATTCAGCATTGCAGCAAAAGCCGGAGTGCCAGTGATACCAATTACCCTGATAGGAACCGGCAAAATCATGCCTTCAGGATTGGAGGGTATATTGAATTCTGGATCTGTAAGAGTTATTATTCACAAGCCCATTGAAGGAAGTGATCCTGAAGTACTATGCAATGAAGCTAGAAACAGAATTGCCAATGCGCTCAATGGTCAAGGATGAGCACTTCTCTAGAACAATGTTTAATTGTTTTCTGAGGTTCAAAGCATAGTTTTTTTTTTGCTGTGAAATGAAGAAGGAAAATCTGAAAGGTATGAACTGTCTTGCTTCTATTAATGTTAACTTGCTACTACATCCATCATCCATACAGCTTTAATACCTAGTTACTTTACATGCCACGACAGTTTTGATTAAAAAAACATAAGTTCAGTCCGTTATTACTCCTTGCATTTGTGTTGCAAGTTTTATGAAATTGATATGTATTAACCTTTATCAGAGTGAACAAAAGAAACTGTTGAAAATAAAAGAACAAATAGTAAATGATTATGATGTTATTAGAGTTGGCAATTCGAGTTTCGGTTCAAAGGTCTAAACCGAACCCGGACAAATGGGTGTGGGTCTTGAGTTTTAGGGAGGACTTCATTGACCCGACTCAGAAATGACCGGGACTAATTTGTGTAACCCAAACCTGCACAAAATGTGGGTCAGGCTTCAGGTCCAAATTGCCAGGTCTGGATGCTCTGACGTCCAATGTAATCCATATATTTTTCCTCCATTTTTCTATGGCATTGATGTAAAATTTCACTCACAAAAATGTTGTAGTATTAGAGATTGGTTGTTACTCAAATTCTTCTTATTAGGATCGTGGTTTGACCTGGCCTGTGGATAGGAAGGATATAATTTTGATAGTAGCTCCACTTCACCTCTATGGGGCTGTGTGGTTGTGTATGGTTTTTTAACTGAAACATCAAGTGATGGAAAACACTCCTTAAATGAGTGGGAACTCACACCACATGTAGTTTAAATAATGACCTCTTGGCATATCCCATGATTGCATTTTGAGATTTAATGTGCATTTGCGAGCATTGTGTTTTTTTTTTTTAAAGTAACCCGAAACTTTGTTTCACTAAACACAAGCCATTGTTCTTTTACAGGTTTGACACACACAAAACCAACTGTGACAGTACATTTGTTGAGGCTTCTGCGTAGAGGTGTCCCAAGTTCATTGCAGGGTAGTTTTCAACCCAATAAAACGTTGAGCTGCAATAAGGGCGGGCCAATTAAGTCCCGTGTTAACTTATGTGAGAATAATTACTTCCATGATACATATCGAAGAATGCTAACCTCCTCATATTATTTTTCTCTACTTCTCGATATGATATTACTCTTCATTCACCTTTCTATTGCGATTTGATAGCATTTTTGGCTGAACAACACGACACGCACCCTCACGGGCAACTTTGTTATTCCATAAGCACGAAAATGATTGATGGAGTCGTCGTTTTTGGCTAATGATGCAAGAAATTTTGATTGCTTTGAGAAAATTAGTTGGATTATGTATTTGAAATGGATGTTTACATGTGATCATGTCTTTGTGGTTTGTTGGAAAGTCAGCATCAACTTCCAGCTCCTATTGGTTACATTGTTTGTTTATGCACCAACATGAAATAAACCCCAAAAATATTTCATTGTTCACTGCAGTGCTGTATAGAAAAATAAATCTAAACCAATGTTTTACTGATCATCTTATTCACATGTCGAATTCGGGTTTCGAAGGTCTTAACGTAATACATTTAATATCATGTTACGCTTTCACTTTATTTAACAAACTAGTTTATACACCCGTGCTGTGCACATGTAATTTAACTGAATTTAATAATTATAAATTATTTTTTCACGAACTCACTTAATTAATTAAAGTAAAAAAAATAATTAAGAATTTTGTATAATAAATCAAAATAATTGTAATAATGATATATATTCAAATTTCCAAACCTAAATTTTTTATTATAACTTCAGTTTCCTATTATGATATATTTTTTACTTAACTTACCTTATTGTACGTTAGGGTTAATTTTTTTAATTATGTAAAAATTTGTGTCAAAATTAAAATATTAATGATGTGGCGCTCTAATACGTATTATATACCTATTTTTTGGTTTAACTTTTATAGTATGTATATAGATGCGTCTTATAAAATAATAATTTATTGAACTTGTCAAATTTATCCACGTTCAAATTGTGATGGTGAAGCTTTGGATAAGCATATCTAACCTACTTTCAATTTATTCAATAAAAAAAATCTTAATAATAAATTAACAAGTAAAAAAATATTAAAACAATCTTAAGAAACCCTAACAAAAACAAAAGATTAAAAGTAACAAGTTAGTGGTGGGCTTGACTGGACCGGGTCAACCCGACCGGGTCAAACCGGCTTTCGCAGTTTTGCATGTCGCGTTTTTGACAGCTATAACATAAACAAGACAGGGGGCTATTATCGTCATTTCACTTATCATTTATTTATTTATTTCCGTTTTATTTTTACTAAATATTCATTGACTCCTAAATTTTTCTATTTCTTTTCATTTTCAATTCTCCTATTTTTGGAAGAAAAAAAGATCTTTCCTTTCTCTTTCCTTCTCGCCCCTCTCTCCAACCCATCACTCTGCTCCAATTTCTCAGTCCAATCTTGAGCTCAGCTTCGATTTATTTGCTGAATTTGAAGGATTTTACTGTAAGCTGGTCTATATTTGATCTCTCTGTTTTCATTTATAACTTCAACGATTCGATGCATATTTTTGTTTAGTTTTTTATTGTATTTTAATTGATACCCGGATAGGAATTTTTAGGTTTTGGAGTTTATATGTTATTGTTCTGTTTGGGTTACTGGATTGGATCTCTGCCCCTGGGGCATACCTAATCTGTGGAACAAATTTGATTCTGAGTTGGTTTTTGTCACTTGCTAGTTGGGATTCAATCAATATAGAGTGAAGTTGGTTGTGGAAGAACATGAATTCTTAGGTTTTGGGTTTTAGATATAGGTGTGTGGATTGGGTTTTGGTTTGTGATTATTTGGAGATCCAGTTCATTAGGATGGTTATGCTTTGGTTATAAAGGTTTATAATTTGAGGAGCTTTTGGGACATAAGAGGAAAACCCCATGTTGGAAGTGGTTTTGAAATGGTCCAATTTGAAGGTAGAAGTAAATAGATGTAATTTCGGTGGAGAGTTGACCAGATATAGTTGGCAACTCAGTTTCGTTTCTGGGTTGAAATTGCTGCTCGCTTAAATCTGTGTTCTCGAGTCTCGACAATAGAAGTTTTCTTGATATGTTTGATGAGTTCGTTAGGAAGGACATTTTGAAATAGCTGTGAGTGAGTTTTACTTTCAAGAGATGTTAAAATGGTGGTATTTGCAGTGTTATTGCACGCTGTTTCCTGTTTGATTCAGTATGTGCTCATTGTACTGTTATTGTTTTCATATTTCAGCAGTGGACTTGTTAGTGAACCAGGTGCGATAGTTTAGGTGGTCATCTAAAGTCAAATGTCAAATTGTAAATAATCTGCAAGGATCATTCAATCTTCCAGCAACTTATTTTACATTTTTTTTACCTTTTCCGGAGGATTTGGTGAAGAACAAAGTTTGTCTTTATCCAGCAATAGAGTGGCTGATCATTTTGTGGGATGTATTACTGATTAGAGACTTAGAGTAGGACTGTGATTCTATTTCCCCGTATGCTAAATTTAGTTTGTTTTGGGAAATGTATAGGAAATTCTTTCAGGGGAAATTCCCATATTGTTTACATTGCCTGGCCAATGAGAGCAGGGTATCTTCATGTATAATTTCGATAAATTAATTTGTGTTGATGAGTGCCTCAACAGAGTTGCTTATTAACCTTGCATACCCGGACAGATGGCCCAAATGTGTTGATATGTATATTTGGTAATATTGATGCCAGTTGATTTACACTGCTTTGAATTCTTCTGTTGGTGTACAGGTGGCATATATGTTTTCAATCGGAAAACAATGTTCGACTGTGGTTATAAGTCACAATATGTTGGGGGCCAGCGAGAGAAGTTTGTGAGGTACTGGATATAGGTCACTTCACTTTTATAATGTTTCACATTCATGGACAAGAACGCTAGTTTATACATTTAATTATTAATGAGATTTTCTTAATATACTTCAAATAAATATTTCATGGGGGAGTATATAACATTGCACCCTACTGGTATTTTGCTATTATTTGTGGCCACAGGCCCATACACTCAAGATTGCTTGTGGATTTTTGTTCCAATTGATTACACACACATGAGAATTTTCTAGTCAAAACTTAGATATGAAAATCCATTCATAACATCTATATGCCTGTAACTAGTGTGTGTCTGTGTAAAACATAATATTGATGATGGGACTACTCAATAATCCTACCTGTGCTTTATTCAATTGTGTGTGATGTTAATTGAGAGTTGAGGTTTCTAACCGTGCATGAGGCATGGGTAGTATCTAACTTTGTTTGTATGTTCACTGTTTGTTCTTATTTGTCTAGGTTGGACGATTTGGACTCTAGACTCTCGTCACCTGATACAAGAGGGGCAACTTGTGGATTCAACATAGAAGGGCTAGGTCGTGCCAATCATCCAAACAATGGAACTTCTTTTAAAAAAGGAATGAGGAAGGGGTCTGAAGGACTGAAATCAATTGGCCGATCACTTAGATTTGGCGTTTCTCGAGCAGTGTTCCCAGAAGATCTTAAGGTCTCAGAGAAAAAGATATTTGATCCGCAAGACAAATTCCTCCTTTTGTGGAATAAACTTTCTGTAGTATCATGTATTTTGGCAGTATCTGTGGATCCTCTGTTTTTCTATCTTCCAGTTATAAACTCTTCAGCAAATTGTCTTGGAATAGATCGCAAATTAGCAATCACTGCAACAGTTCTCCGGACGATTATCGATGCTTTTTATCTGATTCACATGGCTCTCCAATTCCGAACGGCTTATATTGCCCCATCATCCCGAGTTTTTGGACGAGGTGAACTGGTCATAGACCCTGCACAAATAGCTAAAAGATACTTACGACGGTACTTCATCGTTGATTTTCTTTCCGTGCTACCTCTACCACAGGTCTAACTATCATCTTTCCTTTAATCTGTCTCTTTTTTCACTTCATTCTATGTGGGCATGCATCACGCCCTCCATTGAAATAGTTATGACTTCAACTTCACCTTTTTGGTTTCTCTATCCTGTATATTATCAGCAACTTTTACTCATAATGATAATTTTGTAATATATATGCCCTTTGCTTTACTCATAATATCTCTATCCTTTCTGGTACCGGCAACTTTTACTCATAATGATAGATCTGTTAATATATAATGCCCTTTGCTTTTCTTGTGATTACATGATCATTATAAGGTATTATTTATTCTGCCCAGGTGGTTTGGGATTCACCTAAATAGTCATTATTACATTTGAAAGACATCTATCCCTGATTCTCTATTATATATTTGAGGTTGTAAAGGTGGGTTCCTGTTTTCCTTCTGTGGAAATCTTTCCTCTTACTGAAAGTGAGGTCTGCTCCTTTAAAGTTATTGTAGCTCTCTTTTTCCAGTAGCAGATGTGAATAATGCTTGGTGTCTAATCTTATTTTTAACCCTTGCTAGTCATTTCAAATGCCATGATGTTAGTGTTTAAGCCGAGACCTGTTAGGTAATTGTCTTTTGAAGACGCTGGCAGTCCTTGAATTCCCTAGCGTTCTAAAACTGAAAAGAGGAATGTTTATTTGATACCATGCTGTGAGAATTGTTACTCTAGAAGTCAGATTATAAATATTGAAAAAAATGATTTGAATTTTCTTCTTCGCTCTGTCATATGGCTGCAAATTTGGTCGAAAGAATAAGACACTCATATTTTTTACCATTTGTATTTTCAGATTATGGTTTGGAGATTTCTTAAGGGGTCAAATGGTTCCGACGTACTGGCTACAAAACAGGCGTTGCTCTTCATCGTTTTGCTCCAATATATTCCTAGATTTTTTCGAATGTTGCCCTTAACTTCAGAACTAAAAAGAACAGCTGGGGTATTTGCTGAAACTGCTTGGGCAGGTGCTGCTTATTATTTGCTGTTATACATGCTCGCTAGTCATGTAAGTCCCTTTTCCATATGGTAGATCAGTTTTCCTGTCCAAATGTATTGCTTCTTCTTAGCCAAGATCTCACTTTTTGATTGATATCTAACCTGACATTTTACATAGCTAGTTAGCCTGTTGTATATTCATGCGATTCCGTTTCAATCTCTCTTCATACATTAGTTTATTAATTGCGAGGATGCTACATTGAACTGTTAATAAGTTTTCTTTTATGTAGAAGTGCAGTATCATAGAAATAATTGTGGTGATGCTTGTAAGAGTTACAACTGTACTTTTCATCATATATGTTAGAATTAGAAATCAGCTGCAAGCTGTGAGTTTTTATTTTATTTTTATTATTTTTGTGAATCTTGGAACATAATTGTGGACCCAAATAATTATTTTAAGCAGGAATGATGTGTTCTGTTGTGAACCTTTACAGATAGTTGGGGCTTTCTGGTACGTGTTTGCTGTAGAACGGATTGATACTTGCTGGCAGCAGGCTTGTAATGGTATTAATATATGCAATACAAATTTCTTGTATTGCGGCAATGCTTACATGCCAGGTTATAATGAGTGGAACAACATCAGTGAATCTACTTTGAGTAGCAGCTGTTCTGCAGATGATAATTCCCCATTTGATTTTGGAATATATAATCAAGTTTTGTCATCTGGCATTGTGGCATCCAAGAAGTTCCTCTCTAAATATTGTTATTGTTTATGGTGGGGCCTACAGAATCTAAGGTAAGCTCTTTTCTTTTTTTCCATTTTTTCAAACAAGTTAGTCATAGATGGACTCAATTATCATGCTTGCAAGTGTCTCATGTACCATTTTCTCAATGCGAAGAGTCATAGAAAGTTTAATTGCTCCATATTTCTGTGGTCCCAGTGAGAAACACACCTTTACTTCCATCTTTTATTTACTTGTTACTTTTTAACCACTATCTGTTTACTTTTGAGCAAAAAAATCATGAACTCCTAAAATCCCTAAATCCCCTCATTCTAATCCATGATCACCCTTGAACTTTATGAATATTGACCACAAGGTTCATAATTTCAGGGCTACCATGAGATAGATATGCTTTTCTCATTAACACACCCACGCTTTATTTGGGTACTTGATAAGAACTTCCCTTGCTTGTATTTTAAATGACCTTTCTATTGTAGAATGTCAGCTAGGAACTGTAATGTGCAAGGTTCCCCGCCTAAATGGCCACCAGATTTTAATCATCTGTTAGTATAACATTAAGTCTTTGCTCTCATCAACTTATATTTTCTTTTATCTACAGTACTCTTGGCCAGGGGCTTCAAACCAGCACCTATCCTTTAGAGGTTATTTTTTCCATAGCACTAGCCATATTTGGGCTCATCCTCTTTGCGCTTCTAATTGGCAACATGCAGGTACTTGGAACTATACTGATTTCATACTTCTACGATGAATTAATATTGGTCGAACTTTGTTATGAAGTTGCTATTTTGGCTTTTGACTGCTTAAAGGTAAACCTATGCATTGCCAATACGAAGAACATATCTTCCCTGTATTCAGTGCCAGGGATGCCTGGGGTTCGAATGTCAATGGCCATTTGTGAATGAAACTGGAAAGAGCCCTTCTTTATATTATTCCTATGGTTATGAATTCGTAGATGCTTCCAAGTTATGGTTTGTATCTAGTAGCATTTTCTGCACGCATTTAAGAAGTGAAGTGTGGAATAGAAGGAGGAAGCTGTGGCATATAAGTTGCAACATGTCCCTTGTAGTCTGTATGGAAGGAAATAGAACTTGATGATGTCTAGAAATCAATGTACCTTTAGCTTCTCATGTCTTATTACCCTTATTTACTCGATATTTTTTGTTTTATCTCTGAACAAAGTCACAAACAGGGAATATAAGCAAACTCTTGTTTTCCAATTATAGCTTCTGTAAGGAGATTTGCTAAAATTCTGATTTTGCTATTGGGACAGACATATCTTCAATCTTTAACCATAAGACTTGAAGAAATGAGAGTCAAAAGGCGGGACTCAGAACAGTGGATGCACCACCGCTTGCTCCCTCAAGACCTCAGGGAACGTGTTAGACGCTATGATCAATACAAGTGGCTGGAAACACGTGGAGTTGATGAAGAGAGTTTGGTTCAGAATCTGCCTAAGGATCTCAGGAGAGATATCAAGCGGCACCTCTGTCTGGCTTTAGTCCGGAGGGTAAGTTCGTAAACACTCTGAATCAATTGTATGGTTTGGTGGAAACTAAACATATTAGCTATATGAGTTTTTAGCTATATATAAGCTTTAGTTAGCATTTGCATTAGAATTTTTGTTTGGGAATGAGAATGAGATTGAGCTGCCTATTCGGGTTTTTATGGACCCAATCAATTTTTGGGTTGGGTTGGTCATGGGAAAATTGCAGATTTGGTCGGGCTAGCCCACACATTTTGCATGCAAAATCCTCAACCCGCACCTATTGTGGCCGAAATCTGAATTGTCAGCTCTAGAATAATTCTTTATATTTAGGATTAGAACCTTTCGGTCATGAAACTGCTTTGGAATGAGAATCTCATTCATATTCCGATTCTATTTTTTTATAATAAAAATTCAAATGCTACCTTAATTCATTTATTTTGTTGGGTGCTATGCAATTGGTTAGGACACATTTTCTCCCGGATGTCAATAATTGAACTGGTGATTGTAGGTTCCTCTGTTCGAGAGCATGGATGAGAGGTTGCTTGATGCCATATGCGAGCGACTGAAACCAAGTTTGTTCACAGAACGAACCTACATAGTTCGGGAAGGTGACCCTGTCGATGAAATGCTTTTCATCATACGTGGTCGCCTTGAAAGTGTAACCACAGATGGCGGAAGGAGCGGGTTTTTCAATCGCAGTTTGTTGAAAGAAGGCGATTTCTGTGGCGAGGAGCTCCTAACGTGGGCCCTAGATCCCAAATCCGGCGCCAACCTCCCATCCTCCACCCGGACAGTAAAGGCTTTAACAGAAGTTGAAGCATTCGCACTAATAGCCGAAGAGCTGAAATTCGTGGCCAGTCAGTTCCGGCGTCTTCACAGCAGACAGGTCCAACCCACCTTCCGGTTCTACTCGCAGCAATGGAGGACTTGGGCCGCATGCTTCATCCAAGCAGCGTGGCGCCGGTACTCCAAGAGGAAGATAATGGAGCTTCGCCGGAAAGAAGAAGAAGCCGAAACAGAAGGACAAGAAGCTCGCAGTAGCACTGGAGGCTCCTACAGCCTCGGTGCCACCTTTCTGGCATCAAGATTTGCAGGGAAGGCTCTTCGCGGCGTTCACAGGAACCGGAATGCCAAGAGTGCCCGGGATTTGGTGAAACTCCAGAAGCCGCCAGAGCCGGATTTCACTGCGGACGCGGATTGATTTGTGTAGTTTGTTTAAATAACTGTGAAATTGCTGACAGATTGTGCATGCTTGGAAAAGAGCTGAAACACTTGAATGTATTGTAAATTATTACACATATTGTAGCTTGGAATTTGCTGTTTTGTTGCAATGTAAGCATTTGCAGGGACAAAATCTTATGACTCTTCTTCTTTGGTATTGAGAGAATCTCATATCTAACAAAAATGAAATATCACTTCAATTAAGACAATTTTGTCTACATTTCATTTATTGTTTTGAAAAATTTAATAATGTGATGTTTTTAATGAAAAATACTAAATGTCACAAAATGATGTGACAATACAGGTAAAAAGTAACATATTATCTACTTATTAGTAAAAATAAATATAGACGAATTATAATATTCTGTATGTTACATCAATAACGATATCTCGCTATATGATTTCATTCGAATTTGACTCATATTACATCAAAGAATTTAGCTATTGTAAACAAGAATGTTCAAATATGTCAAATTTATAAAAATTGATACAAATACATACAATAAATGAACTGTATTTCATTAAATTTAACTGGCAATTTAATATTTTAAGAGCGCATGGAGTTAAATGATGTGAAAAATAGTTTAGGGTACCTAAATGAAAAAAAACTTATAATTCAGGGTATTTATATAAAGTTACCTCTAAATTCAATTAATTTAATTAAAAGACTGTTCCTGTGCGCCGATCCCCAACCGTGGATTGGAATTTGATGTAATCCAATCAAACGGCAGAGGAAGAGCCAAATGTAAAATGTGGAAAAATAAACGGTAATATAAAAAGAATATTGTCTTTTTGGTTGAGGACCTTCCACTCTCCGCCATTTTCGTGCCTCATATTCAACAAACCAAACCAATTTCTTCGAACACAACACACCCACTGCACCTGCTACACACAACCAGACCACGAAGAAGAAGACGACGAAGAAGAGAGAGAGAGAGAGAAACAGCAACAGCGACAACGGACAGTTTCTAGAGAGAGAAGTGAATTGTGGAGGTCGAGATCAACAACCGAAGCCATGGCGAGAGGAGCTCTCGCATTTCACCTCTGGATCTCCTTCTGTCTCTCGTTCTTCGTCCCCGCCGCCCTCTCCTTCTACCTCCCCGGCGTCGCTCCCGAGGATTTCCGTAAAGTAATTAACCTCATTGCATTTCTCATTTTTGTGTCTGTACACACATGTGTTGTGTAACTATGTGCATGCTTTGGTTCTGTGCTGTTCTGATCAGAGATCTGTGTTGTGTTGATTTTGAATTTTTTTTTCGGTGATGATTTGGTTAATGATATGCGCGCTTCGTTGAGATCAGGATCTATGTTCGTGCTCTTGTGGTTTCGGATCACAAATTGTTGTCTCTGGATGAGTTTTCAGTTGTTTGCATTACTGAGAAATTCGTCTACCTATAGGAATTTTTTTGAAGTTATATGTGTTTTTGTACTTTATATCCTTTGTTTCTATAGAATCAATAGTTCTCATTTTTGTTGTGTTATCAAGGTTTATGGTATCTATGACTATTTATGTATGGTTTATGGGGATGTCATTTTAATTTACTGAGAAATTTGCCTACCTATAGGAAACTTTGAAGCTATACGTGTATTTGTACTTTATGACCTTTATTTCTATAGATTCAGTAGTTCTCATCATTTTGTTGTTTGTAGTTCCGGCTAATTGAGTAAACATGTCTTATATGTGTCTTGTGTTTTCAAGGTGTATGGTATGGTATCTAGATTATTTACGTATGGTTTATGGGAATGTCAGCTTAAATTAATGGAAGTTTGGTTTTGAGAGCAATTAGAACCTTGCATATTTCCATAATATTCAAATCTTGAGATGCATGGTTCATAATTTTGAGAGGTATATTTTACTATATCTTCAATTAGTAGTTTTGCACTTGATTCAACTCATTCTTGTAGTCATTTAAGTATCTACAGAGGTGGGAGTTATTTGGACAGAGTATGATAAAAGTGGCATCGTGTTCTACTCGCTTGGAGGAACCATAATGAACTTACGGTACCATTTGAAGTATCACACTCTCGTATTTACACTTAACAATTAACCTATATAATATGTGGTGGATGCTTTGGAAATTTTGGTGTGCTTCCCTTGTTTGTAGTCACTCTTAGATAGGGGTATGTATGTGCCATTCTATATGGTTGTGTAGTGCGGATGCATAGATCACTAATTATCCTTGCACTATTTTTTTGTTTACTTTGCTGTCAAGTCATTTTATGTACATTCACTTGTGCTATTGTAACTTTGCATCAATGTCAAGAATCAAGATGACTTATATGTTGTATTTTCAAATTCTCCGTTTGTGGGGTGCAGGGAGATGAATTGATGGTGAAAGTGAACAAACTAAGCTCTACAAAAACACAGCTTCCTTACTCCTACTATTCCATTCCCTATTGTCGTCCAAGTCAAATAGTTGACAGTGCAGAAAATCTCGGGGAAGTTCTTCGTGGTGATCGCATTGAAAATTCTCCTTATGTTGTAAGTTAAATGTCTTAGATACATCTATTGCGTCTTTCTTCTGTGTTATATGTTTTGGTAACTTACTTGATAACATAATCTATTTGTTTCAGTTCAAAATGAGAGAGCCACAAATGTGCAATATTGTATGTCGTTTAACTCTTAGTGCCAAAACTGCGAAGGAGTTCAAGGAAAAAATTGATGATGAATATCGGGTGAACATGTGAGGCAATTATTCATGGAAGTTAAACATTTAATTTTTTCCACAAAGTATTTCACTTTAGCCATAAATTGCTTGTCATGTTTTCTGAACAGGATTTTGGATAATCTTCCTCTTGTTGTTCCCATACGAAGGAACAATCAGGAATATTCCATAGTGTATCAGCATGGATTTCATGTGGGTCTTAAAGGACAGTATGCTGGAGTAAGTGTCAACCAAACTGCCTTCTTAACGGTTAAAAGTTCTATTACGCGCTAATAAAAGCAATACATTTAATTTGTTTGCAGAGCAAGGAGGAAAAACATTTTATCCACAATCACTTGGCGTTTACTGTCAAATACCACAAAGATGAGCTGTCGGGTTCAGCAAGAATTGTAGGATTTGAGGTCAAACCATTCAGGTCATATTTTTATATTTAATTTTACTATTGACATTTTATGTTATGTTAATTTCGTTCTTCTTTGGGAACTTATCTGGCTTAAAGGACATTATATCATTTGAACCTCCAGTGTTAGACATGAATATGAGGGTGACTGGAATGAGAAGACCCGTCTAACAACTTGTGATCCCCATGCAAGGCGAACAGTTACTAACTCTGAATCTCCGCAAGATGTTGAAGATAAGAAGGAAATTATATTTACATATGATGTTGATTTCCAGGTCAGCCCAACACATTCTAACGATGAAAGAACCTGTATAATGCCATTTTGAGGTCGGAATAATCATTGTTTACTACCATTTTACCATGTTTTCCTTTGTAGGAGAGTGATGTGAAGTGGGCATCACGGTGGGACACCTATCTTCTAATGGCTGATGATCAAATCCACTGGTTTTCAATCGTTAATTCTTTAATGATTGTTCTTTTTCTCTCGGGCATGGTAGCTATGATCATGTTGCGGACCCTGTACCGGGACATCTCCAAGTACAACCAACTAGAGACACAAGAAGAAGCCCAAGAAGAGACAGGGTGGAAACTGGTACACGGTGATGTCTTCAGACCTCCGTCTAATTCAGATACACTTTGCGTCTATGTTGGCACTGGTGTTCAGTTTTTTGGCATGATTCTTGTCACCATGATATTTGCTGCCCTCGGATTCCTCTCCCCATCGAATCGAGGTGGGTTGATGACCGCCATGCTCCTACTCTGGGTCTTCATGGGTCTATTCGCTGGATATTCTTCTGCTCGTCTCTATAAGATGTTCAAGGGAACAGAATGGAAGAAGCTAACTCTCAAAACAGCATGCATGTTCCCAGCAATCGTCTTCGCCATTTTCTTTGTTTTGAACGCTCTAATATGGGGCGAGAAATCTTCCGGAGCAGTGCCGTTTGGAACCATGTTTGCTCTGGTATTCCTATGGTTTGGCATCTCAGTTCCACTCGTATTTGTTGGGAGCTATGTTGGTTCCAAGAAGGCCGCAGTCGAAGATCCCGTTAAAACTAACAAGATCCCGAGGCAAATTCCCGAGCAGGCATGGTACATGAACCCGACATTCTCCATCCTCATTGGCGGCATCCTCCCATTCGGCGCTGTCTTCATAGAGCTCTTCTTCATCCTCACATCAATATGGCTGCATCAGTTTTATTACATTTTTGGTTTCCTCTTCATAGTCTTCCTTATACTTATGGTCACTTGCGCGGAAATCACAGTTGTCTTGTGCTACTTTCAGCTTTGCAGCGAGGACTACCTCTGGTGGTGGAGATCGTATCTAACCTCGGGTTCCTCTGCACTCTACCTCTTCCTCTACGCTGTGTTCTACTTCTTCACGAAGCTGGAGATTACGAAACCTGTTTCGGGTATTCTCTATTTTGGATACATGCTGATTGTTTCTTATGCCTTCTTTGTTTTGACTGGTACTATCGGGTTTTATGCATGTTTCTGGTTCACTAGGCTCATTTACTCGTCAGTGAAGATAGATTGATGAAATGTTGCAATGTTTAGCAAATTGATGGTTTGTTTTTAGATGGGTTAGTTTAAATATGGTTTCTATCCTTTTTTCTTCTTCTT
Source organism: Pelargonium citronellum (assembly GCA_036897665.1). Taxonomy (NCBI): domain Eukaryota; kingdom Viridiplantae; phylum Streptophyta; class Magnoliopsida; order Geraniales; family Geraniaceae; genus Pelargonium; species Pelargonium citronellum. The sequence goes on from JAYMSZ010000100.1 coordinate 21,293, forward strand.
TAGATACCATTTTTGGTTCGGTTTTGTGCCCAGTCATAGAAATTGTTTTTGTTTAAAGTTTCCATGTAGTCTCTTTTATATAATTTTGAGTGTTTTTGTTGATATTGCAATTGTAGCAATTCGGGTAGCGATTGGATTAAATTTATTGTTCAAAATGAAATTCAAGAATTGGCGTGTTACTCTTTTACGATGTTAAGTTTAAGGGGATTCTAACTCGGACAAACACTCACAAACTCACATTTCTCATTTCTCACGTAGAACCCGATCCAAATCACATTTCAAAGTTGAAAACAAGAAAATATCTTGCATTCCATTGAAATGGAGACTTCAGTAGTTTTAAAGTTTACCTTTCTTTTATACTTTCCTATCAATAAGGTTTTGCCTTCTCCTAAAATGGCTAATGTGAAGTTGAGCTCCAATGTACATAAAATTTTACATCACAATCAGACACAAAATATGCATCATCGACAAGCGTCTTCAATAAAATGGTTTTAACAAAACGTTCGCAATGGTGGATAATATGCAAGCTAATTTTCAGAGTGAGTGAGAGAGCGTGCTAAAACTAATAAATACCATTTCAGTTTTCCTCCCGAGTTGGTGGTTCAAGCATTCTGACAGTTCGAGGAAGCATAAATTCAGCAAAAATTGGATAGTGGGAGGATGGATAATACCCGTCAATGTTATCGTTCACAACTTCACATGAAACCGGAATTAGAGATCTTCCTCTGAAAAGAATCCAATCTACGTGTAGATCCTGCGTTTGACGATCCCAGCAGAGACATAGGGCTCGGAAAATCAACTTGAAGAACTCAAGAGCGCCCTGTTTGTCACCTGATCATAGCACATGATGTTAATCGGGTTGTGACTATAGACAACTCGCATAGAGGTAGAGCTGGCAATTCGGGTTTCGGATTGGAAATGCTTAACCCAAACCTAATAAAAAAGGGGTGCATCGGGTCTATGTTATGCATCCCCTGAATCCAAAATATGTGCATCGGGTTTCAAGTGTTCACATGTTCGTGTCCAAATTGCAAGCTCTACTTAAAGGTATAGTAAAGTTAAACGGTACCTTTGAATCCGTGATAAGTGCGTATGAGTGAGACGTTTTTTCTCACCCGGGCGCTGGGCCACGCGTCCCTCATATCCCCCATGACACCGTGCTCTCTGTGTACAAGTAGAGAAAAAGGCAATCATCGATCTGGTCAGCTTCTGAACACGAGAAATAATAATAAAAATGTATTTTCATTGCTCTAAACAGCCAAATTTCATGTGCCAACCAGTACCTTGATCTCCCGAGAAGAAAACGTCCTGTAGTGGACTCTTTTTGTGTGTTGAATCCTCCACAATATACAACCGGCAAGCTAGGAGGTAACGATGCTATGTGCTGCCATGTGAGTAAAGCACTTCGTCTACGAGCACGAGGACTAAACTCATCCATGTTTGTATTCACTATCTGGAACGAAAAACCCGGAGGCTCGACTCCTTTCAGTTGGAATGTGTGGACATCTCGTCAAAGAAACAAATCAAACAACACTTAACATAAGACTACTATAATAATTACGAGAAGGATATGGCCCATGTAGCAATAGATGGAACTTCAGATCCCCATGATGTGCTGCCGGGGACAGATGGTGACTCCGACAACCAAAATGTCCCGCCTTCTAATAGCTCTACCTTCGTTCATTAAGAAAATCTCGTAAAAAACACGAAAACAACACTTTTCTCTGCCTAATCGGCAAAGAAACTCATCTATACCTTCTCCTTGTCATAGAAAATGGTGCAATGTTCATCTGAAGTGTCTTGGGATCCTTTTCTTGATATTCCAAATTGATCGTAACCTTAAGGAAAACAAGAATAAGATCAGTATCGTAAGATGTGTATCCAAATTTAAACCGTTTGCATGCCCGAAATATAGAGAAAACTTGAAATTGACTTCACTTGAACAATTATGTCATTTTAAGAATTTTATAGGGCGAATCATTTCATCACCAATTCACCATATAAGGCGAACTAAGATATTGTGGTACAAACAGTTTTAAAATATATATCAATCCTCGTAAATTCTTCAAATTAACCACTTTTGATCAAACTTGACGCTAATTGGTGCTGAATTCGAATTTCAAATCAATTTATAAAACAAAGGTTACCTGGCAAGCCTTGCTGAAGAAAATCCAATTGCAACTTCACTCCTGAAACCGAAAAACAACCACAGTAAACATGAGGCAAATCTGAAAATAAATGAAAACTATAGAGCACTAGAAACTCAGATAAAACATACTACGCTAAATAGAGCCGGCAATTTGGAACGTGACCCGACATGATTTAAGACCTTTTGGACATGACACATTTCTCTTCTCAGCCCCTTTTATCTAATTTCTTTGATCTCATCTCATCTTTCTTACCCACAAGTATATACTTATCGTCTAAATGTATCGTACCTATGGTAAGAGAGTGAAAGTACGGATAAGAGCATCGTCAACTGCAATTCACATCAAACACAAACAAAGCACGTCAATCATGCCGTGTTTGTGTTTACCCATTGCAACACATATTTGACATCTAACAGGACACAAACACTAATACACTAAAATCAACCATTTGAAGCTGCAAAAACAAGTAGTTCAAGGCACTAATGATCCAAACCCAGTTCAATAATTCTGCAAATATTCCCAATATCTAATACACCATTCAATCAAGTCTTGTTCAGTGCCCTAACCCAAAACTCCCAAGAACCCAAACTCAACCATTTCCTCAAACAACAAAAACCCATCTCTTATACACTTATATAAAGAAGACCCAGATGGATCATTTCAAGCAAATCAACCCAGAGAGCAAGATCCAAACAAATCAACATAAATTTTTAAGAGAGAGAGAGAGAGAGAGACCTTGTTGGGTGCAGAGAATGATAGGAGAGTAGCTGGTGATGACACTTAAACACAAATCTCTCCTCTTTTCCCATGAATTTGGACTGTCTGGAGGCTGATCTTCGTGAAGATTAAAAGTCATCACAGTCAACGAAACACTCATTTTTTGTTGTTCTTCTTTTTCGAAATTTGTTCCTGCTAAACAATAGCTGATCGTGTAATCTGAAGAGTGAAGCAAAGAATCGAATGTTGCAGAGTCGGTGTTTTTTGAGCTGCGAAGAAGAGAGGTTCAGTTCAGTGTTGCAGAGCTGGATTCAAAGCTGTATGCGACCAAACAACAAGACATTGCGTGCAATTTCTTTTAATTTTTTGTTTCTCACATTTTTAATTTTTTAATCTACAAAAATATAAAATATATATCAATTATCAACCAGATTGTTATGCCACTTTGTATATAAAATTTTGTACAAAATTTGGAAACTTAGAATGTCTAATTTTGAACTCAATTTGAAAAAAAAAAGAGTTGGTCGTGATTTTGGTCTTTGCGTGTAAAGTATGTGAGTTCGTGCGAGTTAGATTCAATATTATTCAGATTTATCTTATATTTTCGTAGGTTGAATCTCTATTTTCGATTGTTGAGTAAAATAATGACGTGGATGATTGTTTTGCAAGAGCATAATAGTTTGATTAATCAGAATTATTGGCAGCATTTTGTGTTGAAAAGTTTTCTCCTAACTGAAAAAGAATGCAGGTATGTTTAAATTGCTTGTCAGATGAAAGTTTAAATTTCACATGAAAATGTAGATTTGTGCATATTTGTCTGAGTGGCCCACAAATTTTCACATTGAAATTTGGGTATTCTTGATTAAGTCCAATTTGGGTAACTCTAGTCATATAAGAGGTAGAGACGTAGAATCGACAATTTGAATTCGAACTCGTCAGCACCCGAAATTTAGTTCGACTATCTTTTTAGACCAGATAATGTGATTGAAAACTCGAAATCAGAATGAATCCAAAACTAATTTGAAACAGTTTCGAGTGAGACACATGCCTATACGGTTGAATCAAAATTACCGTCTTATATTAAAGTTGTAGGATGTGGGTCCTTCCATGCATGAAAACATGCCACCTGGACGGTTGAATATCAAAAATTTAAAAACATTCCGATGCCGGGACTTGACCCCGGGTCTCTCGGGTGAGAGCCGAGTATCCTAACCAACTAGACTACAACGGATTTGTAAATAATTTGACTATTTAACTATAAAAACAAATAACATAGGAACACATTGTGTACTCCTTCAATGTTTGAATTCGGGCTACAGTGACTCAACCCGAATCCGAACCACTAGACGTGTAGGTTGGTGCTGAATGAAGAAATTCGGGTCGTAAGTTTACACATTGTTACCGCACAAAATACCCGATTTGAGTGTATCACAAACCCTCGATAACTTCCACCGCATGTTTCTCGTTATATCTGGAAATGCAGGCAGCAACGGAGTGTTAATTGTAGGATATGGTATTATTGGCCTGCTCAGAAACATCTTACGGATAAATTCATACTTTACACATTCTTACTCGGGGATATTCGAGAGACATTTTTACTATTTAGACATTACAATCACGATTATTGGATCTATCATAATCATCTAAACAAAATCTTACATAAAAAGACCTAATTCAATTTGGATTAAAATAGGGCAAATGATTGTGAAAATAGATCAAGAGTTGTTCTCAAGTGAAACAATGGGTAGCTTCAACAAGAGTTCTAAAAACAAAAACATGCCTTCCATTTTATCATCTCCACATTACCATTCAAATTATTCATAAAACTAACCATCAAACAACACCTAATACACACATACATCTAGTTCTTGCCTGCACATCTAAGATGAATTTTTCAAAACCCACTCCACCAGAGTCGAAATGCCGAATCCCGTTGCACAACGCTTCTTGTCGTTCCACACAGGGCCGGCCAAGTCAATGTGCATCCACTGAACCTTCTCGTCAACAAACTGCAATGCCACAACAATTACACAACATCCAATTTTATCCAAAGGATTGTTACAATATATATGTTTCGGGTTCTTGATATGTACCTGTTTCAGGAAAAGGGCTGCGAGGATGGCGCCGCCTTGACGGCCGCCAGAATTTTGCATATCGGCCACTCCTGATTTCATAGACTCCCAATAACTATCCTCCATTGGCATCCTCCAAAGTTTTTCTCCGCTCACCTCTGATGCCGCAAATACCTCCTTTGACAGGTCATCGCTAGACGTAAAGACGCCTAGACAAAAAAGTAACAAAATTATGTCGATAACTTGGCAATGACACAAGCGTCAATCCAAGAATTCATGGTATTGAAGGAGTGCAGATGGAATCATAAATTTAAGGTCTAGCACGAGACATTTTGGCCTCAAGCTGGAGCAGACCAAACCTATTCGGTCCGATCTCGACCGGATGGATGAAAAAAATTTGTCCCGACACAATCACGATAAACCCTAGGGATAGAGTTTATTCTCATGTCCTCAAACACAACCAATTATCGCATTTGGAGTTGCAAGATGGACTCAACCCCCTACAAGAAACAAAATTTTGTATCCAAAATTACCGGTGATTCTTATAAGATTTACATACCTGCAATCGAGGGTCCAAGAGCGATTATACAAGCCCCAGTTAATGTTGCCAAATCAATTATCTGTAAAGCAAATCGTATAGTATTAGTACAACTTGTGGATGCTTCACTTTGATTTGATAGGTTACGATGCGAAAGAATGCAACTGATGTTAAAAATTCCCAAATCGATTGAAACCCATCGCTTTCATATTTTTAATCTATTTATTGGCCAAAGGATATATACATCTTTACTGTAGACATGAACATATTATTTAAGGGAACAATGCACTAAATTCAGGTAAACCAAAAAAGTTTACGTATGATCATGATACCGTATTCTCAATATACCTTATCTACACCTTGGTTACAAGCATATACCAAAGCATCAGCAAGTGTAAGTCGGCCTTCAGCATCAGTGTTATTGACCTGCAATAAAAAGACAAATCAATGAAGCGTAAGTTTGTGAAACCTTTTGAGAAATGACTATTGGTCATACTTTTCACAAACACGAGAAAATTTATACCTCGATTGTCTTTCCATTGGAAGCTGTGACAATGTCTCCGGGCCTCATACCTGTTCCGCTTATCATGTTCTCACAAGCTGCAACAATAAAGTGAACCTACAAATATACATGACCCATTACCAAGTCACAAAAACGTAAATTTTAAAATTCAGTTACATGAAATGATGATAAAAAATAGCACACTTGAAAACAAACTAGGATTGTGTTTCTTGAGAAGGCAATAAAAAGACCATCGCCGTAATTGGCTCACCTCTACTCCAGGGGGTTTAATTTGCCCAATGGCTTTTGCTGCACCGAGAACGGCTGCTGAACCTCCCATGTCGAATTTCATTAGTTCAATTGAACAGCCAGGTCCTGTCTTGATGTTGTAGCCACCACTAGTAACAAAGAAAATGAATATTCAACAAATATGGAAAAAGCTAGCACAGCCAAAAAGCAAACAAAAATGACTAAGAACAAAAGATGAAAATGCCAGGTCATCCAAATAGTTACATTGTGCAAACTTAACATTTACGACTTTTCTTCCCCATCTCAACTATGCCTCTTCTTCAACAATGATAAATGACTAGGTAAAAAAATTTACCTCGGAAATAAAATAATTACCTGTCAAAAGTCAACCCTTTTCCAACCAAGGCCAATTTAGTTTTAGCAGGTCCACCGGAAGGTTTGTAGCACAAATGGATGAAATGTGGTGGATTTGCAGAGGCTGCAGCAACTCCCAAATAGGATCCCATTTTCAATTCCTTACATTGCTCTACATTCAGAATTTTCGCAGAGAAGACATCGCTATATGTGGAAGCAATCTTTGAAGCTTCCTCGGCGAGTGCCCCTGAAGTATATATAGAAGACAATTTAAACAAAAAACACTCAGAAACTACCTCACCAAATAGTACAATTTAACATTTATAGTAAAAAGCAATCATAAATATGGGCAATAAGAATGATGAATGCAAAATTAGCATGTAAATAAAATGGAGCTTATACGAACCAGGGGTAAGCACATTGGCAGGAGAATTTACGAGCTCTTTTCCAAAAATAACTGCCGAAGAAACGAATTCAGCATGCTTGATTTTCTTCTCTAGTTCAGGTCCAGTTCCAAGCCCAATAATATCCACAGATTTCAGCGACGGTTTCTTTGACTCTGATTTATATCTATTATCTTCATGAATCCCCAACACCGTCCCTATCATAAAGCCATTAAAGAAAAGTTAAACCTTAAAGATCACACTTAACCTAAAGTATATGCAGCCATGTATTGGCATTAATTACAATGTCAACTTATTACCAGATGCAATAGCTGAAGCACTAGTAAGCTTCATTTCATTTGAGAGTCCATCAGAAGATGCAAGCACAACAGCAACATTACTTGCTTGAGCAGCCTTAGCTACTGCTGCAACAGCCTCGCCTAAACCCCGGAATGCTGTTGTAGATGAAGCTGATTGTCCAAGGCCAATCAAGCCAACCCTTTTGGATCCATTGCCGGGTAGCCTAAGAATAGTAGATTGTCCAGCTTTTCCGGTGAAATCTTCCTCAGTAGAGGCTTCAGATAATAGACCACCCAATTTGGAGTCCAACTTTTTCAGAATCGAGTTCTGGAAGCTTGAGTTATCGCCCTTTGCCATGTCTTTTTCAGTGACGCCCACAATAAGCACGTCTCCCTTCCATTCCGTCACATCAATCTCTTTCGCAGCAAAAGATATCTATTGGACATTTCCACAAACATGCATAATTATCATTCCAGTATTCCAGCAACAACAAAAATAAAAATTTCATCTCTGAACCAGCATACACATATTATTTTGAGTATATGAAATACACAACACAATCAACAGATCCAGATTTCACCACACACACAAACTATGCTAAGAAATCAGTCATTGATCGATTTCAGCACATAGCAACCAGTGAAATCAATCTTACACTGTGATCACATAAACATAGATAAAAGATATCCCAAAAAATTAAAATCAACTAGCATCATTTCCACCAATGCAAATGTAGATTTAGCCCCAAAATGGCAACAATAAAAAACAGTGACTTCTTCTCACATACACAAATAAACTCTGAAATAGCCAATTAGCATACACATGAAATCTAAAATTAAAAACCCAATAATCGCACAGAAAAAAAATACTTAGTCTCAGATTGTAGCACACAATAATCAATCAAACTACAAAATGAACAAAATCTATAAATGGGATTGTGAAAAAAAAAACATAGTAAACAAATAGTCAAATCAGTCAAAAAAATCTAAATCAACTGTATATTCACACACCACCAGTACAAATCAGAACTGAGCCAAACAAAACGAACCCAGATAAAACATCTCAAATATACACAAACCCCATAAGTGGATTTGTATTTATGGCAAGAAAAGGTACATAATTTACAAAAAAAAAAAACTTGGGAGCTTCAATAATCAGAAACCAGAAACCAGTCATTGATCAATTTCAGCACATAACAACCAGTCAGAAGAATCTTATACAGTGATCACATAAACATAGAGAAAATACATCCCCAAAATCAAAATCAACTAGCACCAATTCCACCAATACAACTATAAATTTAGCCCCAGATTGTAGCACACAACAATCAATCAAACTACAAAACAAACAAAATCTATAAATGTGATTGTGAACAAAAAAACATAGTAAACAAAAAGTCAAATCAGTCAAAACCCAAAACCACCATTACAAATCAGAACTGAGCCAAACAAAACGAACCCAGATAAAACATTTCAGATTCACACAAAACCCAGAAGTGGGTTTGTACATATAACAAAAAAGATCGAAAATTTTCAAAAAAAAAAAAAAAAACCTTGGGAGCTTCGATTATAG
>JAYMSZ010000101.1:0-30028 GCA_036897665.1 Pelargonium citronellum
AGCAAGAGTTTTCATAGGCAAAAATATGGTTGTTGTGATTTTGAAAAACTTGTTGCAAATTCAAAATAATGCTGAAATTAAAGATTTAGCTAGTGCAAGAGTGGCCATAAATGTCATGAAATCATACTTACAACTATTTCCTAGGGTAAAAGACTTTAGCCATGATAACTAGTATTTTGTACTAGTTATTGAACTCTAAATAATGTTATGTGTGTCGTCTACTCTCATGTTTTACCCCGGTTTTGAGCCCGGTTTGGCCCTTTTTGATGCAATTTCATCTTGTTAATGTGTGTGGAGGCTCATGATAAGTAATTTGTGATTGTGATTTATTTTTGAGTAATTTGTGCTAATTTAGCTTATTTGTGCCTGTTAATCCTTAGTTTAGTGTTTCACATAATTTTCAGGACATGACAAGGAGGTCCAATGCACGGAAGGGAGCAAAGCCAAAATCACAATAGTAGAGCAAAACAGAGCGCTCCCTCGCAATGCACATCACCAGTTCCGTGGTGCTCATGGAAGTCTAAAAAAATTCAAAACGCGTGAAAAATCATCAGCGCCGCGGCAAAGGTCACCAACATCGTGGCACCGCATGCAAACTCTATAAAAAGAAACTTTCAGGTAATGTTTCGAGAGAGACTTTTTTAGGCGAATTTTTGGATCCATTTCCACCAATTTCTAGCACCCACATCCACACCAGAGTTACCCCATTTTCAGAGAGAAGAAAACCATTTTTGGTGCATCAAAGGAAGAGAAACAACAATCAAGTTTTAAAATGAGTACCTATTTGAATGATCAAACGTACGTTACCATAAAACTAGATGATTATAATAAATGCACACATAAAGATATATAAGAAAAAGTATACTACTATGTTATTGTTTCATTTTTAAAACAAGAGAATATGATGAAATTTGACACTTTTTGAGGGGGAGCATTTCATTAGTCATGAAAACAGTTAAAGATTTAATATGAGGTCTCATATAGGTACAACCATCTGTAAAGGTTGTGAGGGTTAGGCACATGGAGATGGAGGTTGAACTTGAAAAGCCTCATTACTTAATTAATGATGTATTGAATTTGGATTTTGCAATCAATCAATTGGGGTTGTTATTTACAGTTGAGCTACTTTATTATGATTCCAACATTTCAGTGACATCAGCTATTACTTGTTATCTTTGAGTATGATTCTCTACTTCTCTTACAAATGAATCCATTTTTAGTTTATTTATATTTAATATACAATGCTTCTGGGATGTCCTACAAACTGCACAAGAATGATCTTTTGTTGGATCATCCATAATAGATAGAATGATTTAGTATATATACGAACACTTTCGAGATTTAAATGTTTAATAAGAGTAGCAGTTGATTGGAAAAAGCTCACGAGTCATGTAGTTAAAAGGCATATAACTTTTGTTAATATTTTGAGTCTTTCAAGATGATACGATATTGTAACTAATATAGGTTTCATCTGAATTTCGGAATCTGAAATATAATAAGTTTTGGATATTACTATTCAATTCAAATAAATTTCAAAAATATATATTATGGAAAAGTTAAAAAATAGGGTTAAATAGTTTTGCATCCCCTGGACTTGTTTATTTTTTGGTTTTAACCCCTGATTAGGGTAACACCTTGTTTGAACCCTTGGACTTGTTTAATTTTTTATTTTAGCCCAAGTGACTTACTATTACAGGTTCTTCACTGACACATCATCATGGTCGCCACATCAGCTAGACAGTCAGCTAGCCACGTCAGCATGATAGCCACGTCAGCTAGCCCTGTCAACCTTAATGAACGCTACGTTTCACTAGCAAGGAGCCACTTCAAAAAACGTCGTAGTTTTGAATTTAGAGAAGGGAAAAAAATGATATACGTTTTGTTCTTTGCTTATCGTCTTCCTCCTCAGAGCAGGTTCAGTAGCCCCAAATCAAAATTCTAGGGTTGTGGAACTTCGATTCAGAGCAGCTTCGTTTGATGCCATAGGTGGCGACGATGTATGTTTGAATCACAGTGTTCTCTTGGCGCGTGATCAATTATTGTTTCATGAGTGTAGTTTTCTCCAGAAGCTTCGTCCACATCTTCACGAAGAAGAAACCGAGTAGTCCAGCGGAGATGTTGAGCGACGGTATGATTCGGTTGGTCAGATTTAGTTTCAGCACTATGACTGCGAGCAAAACCCCTTCAATTTCACGAAAAGGCTCTAAATGTCAGTTGGTTCTGCCACAACGGAACCTCCTTGGATTTGAAGATCCTTTCCACCGATTTCAACTCTTCCGCCTCTGTTGCAACAACATTTCCGCCGCCTCATGGTTCCTTGATCTGAAACATCTCACATAGCCATGTCGGCGGTGCTGTGATAAAGCAAAGAAATGGATGACGTCATGTAATTGGAAGCCATTTATGTAGATGAGCTTGTAGAGGTGACATTGTTAAATGGATACATTTGTTTGGCATTGCTTTTCCGGTAACTGTATTTGTGTAAAATTACTGCTAATTCATTTACACTAATAATTTGAAGCATCTCCCACAATTTTTTGAGCAAATTTTTTTTTTTACAAGGAGATGGGGATGAGAAAGGAAACATAGTCTATGAAATATGTTCAGAGGTGCCAATTTCATCGATTTCTTTTTTGGGTTCTCTGTTTTCATCATGATCATCGTCTCTATCTTTGATATTTTTCAAATTTTATGTTGCTGCTAGCACTGTCTCTACTCTACTTCATAATCCAAATGAGTGATGAATGATATTGCGCAGAACCTGATGACCTTATTCATATATATAATGCGATGAGATCTATAGAAACTAGAAGAGCAGAGGAAGACGATGAAGTCTATTTTTATTTTTCTAGCCTTCTCTAAATACAAGACGACGACGCATTTGGTGTGTCATCCTTGCTGATGAAGCACAAAGTTTAATTAAGGCTGACGTGGCTAGCTGACTGTCTAGCTGATGTGGTGACTATGATGATGTGTCAGTAAAGAACCTGTAATAGTAGGTCAAGTGGGCTAAAACCAAAAATTAAACAAGTCCAAGGATTCAAACAAGGTGTTACCCTAATTAGGGGTTAAAACAAAAAAATAAACAAGTCCAGGGGATGCAAAACTATTTAACCCAAGATATAATGACAATTGTAAGCTTAATTCTTGTTCAAAAACACATAATGTACATATCTCTAATTTTAGGGCATGCACAATAGTTTACACTTTAAGAATGTAATAATACAAGCTCTCGATTGTCACTTATGAATCCACTAAATATAACTTATACACACTCCAATGTATTTGTGAAAGCAGAGCGACCTGCTAGATTCCTTAATTTGAATGTGTTGTCACCATATTATTGGTGGCTTATCTTAAGCATATATTTTTATTTGACTTAATGTCATTTTCGGAAAGAATGGGTGTCTCTCAGACGCCGTAAGGGTGGTCTTCGTCATGCGGCATACTCTTATACTTGCGAAATGGATGCTTATGATCAGTGTGTTTAATGGTGCATATATATCCTCTTTTGCAAGGATATGTGCTTTATATTGTTTGACGCACATGAAAAAAGTTGGTATCTCTCTTTGGATGCAAGAGTTTGGGGTGCTGCACGGAGCCAATTCTTTCAGTTCATGATATTAGGCTCCCTTCCTCTATCTCTCTGTCTCTCAAAATAAGTGTTTGTCTGAGTTCAACTTTTGTCCCAAAGTAAGTGTTTTGAGTATGTTTGAACACATTCCCACGAGAATGAAAAAGTAAATATACAATTCTAATAGCATACTCAATGGATACACTTTAAAGAGTGTAACAGATTGGACCAACATCATTATATTCACCATTTTCTATTACACCAAACTTCACAATAATTACGTTTTAACGAGTGTAATAGCATTTATGCATTTCTATATTTTTCATTTTAAAATTAGTTATAAGCTTTAAAATTATTTATTTTACTTTTTTTTTTAAAATTTTAAAAGTGTTTTTATTTATTAACAAATATCAAATGTAATAATATATTACACACATAATGCATTACTTTACACAATAAATACAATAATATAAAGAGAAAAAAGACTCTCCAATAGTTCATGACCAATTAGGTGATGACACATCAACAACTTATACTTATATATACCCGCCTCAATGTTCCCAGTCTGGATCCATTTTATTTGTTTTTTGGCTGAGAGTCTCAACCTATTTATATTGATTGAGATTCTTGATACTCTAATATAAAACACAAACTCATAACTTATTAGACTCTTATCAGAGTCCCATTATTCTAACTAATAATCTGCACTCCAGCTTTGTTTTCCTACTTTTAAATATTTCCATCCAAACAATTTCTAACATTTTTTTTGGAGGAAATGAAAAATCATTTTCAGTGTTTTATGAACAGTTTTCAATTTTTCATACACAAACATGACACACGGTTTTGTATAAACCGTGTGCTCTGTCTTCTACTGTTTCGGTACAAAAAGTGAAAAAAACAGTGTACTTATCAACCAACGAGTACCAGACATTGAAATAGCAGAGAGAACCAACCGACTCTCAGAACCAGACCCATCTTCTTCCACTTCCGTATCCGTACACCTCTCTACTTGCTCTCCAAGTTTCGGGACCATGGCTTGCTTCACCGCACGCTTCAAGCCCCAAATCCTCGCGCAACGCCTCCAAGCTCGCCAAATCTCAACCTCACCAGCGTCAACATCACCGTCTCTCTCTTCTCCGCTTCCCAATTCCGATCCTAACCCTAATCCCCATCACAATTCTTCTTCTTCTTCTTCCTCCTCCGCGTCCTCCCTCAAATGGCTTTCCGGGATCGCCTTGGGCTCGAGCCTAGGTCTTCTTTACTTGTCCTCCAATTCTTCTTCTTCGATTACCACCGTTGACCCCAATTTCTTCAAAAAGTTGCTCTCGTCTCTTCTCGACGGGTCAACGCCCCGCCCTGAAGGTGCGGTTCAGGATCGTTCTCGCATCGCTTCGGCTTTAAGCAAACTGTCGCTCCCGGATGGTACCCCCAAGTTTCTTTTGGGAGGTAATTTTTCTATATTTGGTGTGCGTTAATATCGCTAAATCGGGCTAAAATTGAATGATTTTTGTTTCCTTTTTTCGAGGGAACGATTTTGAACCAAAATTGGAAGCGTTGTAAAGACTAGAGAAATGAAAGATTGAATTGGTTTGGGTTTTGAAATGAATTGATATCATTGGTATTTATGGGTTTCGGTTAGGTTATCGAGAATTGGATTCTAATGGATTCTAATTGAAAAAGATTGAATTGAGTTAACTTTCGAAATGTTTTGATATTTTTTTTTTGATAAGCCGTAATGTTTTGATATGATCTGTATTTATGGATTGCTATTGGATCATGCCAAATTGGAATTAACGAGACTTCAGAAAAAAATGACAAAATAAGAATTCCATTGGTGTGAAAGCTTGAAATGGGCTAGCTTTTAAATTGGAATTGATTTCTGGGCTTACTGTAAGATCATGCAAGATTGATTTTTTTTTTTTTAAATGAGAGAATGATTTTGAACCTAAATTTGGAGTGACATAAAAAATAACAAACAACGTTGGTGTGAAAGCTCGGACTAGGTTTTGAAATGAATTGATATCTTTGATATATTGCTTCTTGAGTGTAGCGGTTGGGTAGGGTGGCTATTGTTTGATGAATTGGTTTTTTCAGCTTATTAGTTTTTCATTGCAATTTGTTGGTTCATGCTTTAATTGTTTAGCTTGTTTGCTAATATAATAATGCACTATCCATATTTATGGGTGTATTTTATTAATTGCAGATGCATATAGGAGGAAAATTTTCTTTAACTATGAGAGAAGGATTAGGTTGCGGAGTCCTCCTGCAAAGGTAATTCTATCATCGAGTTCACTTGTTTAGTAGTTAATGTAATTACATTTTCTTCGTCTTGTAATAGTAATATATGATCCAGGTTACTATTGCTACATTTTGCTGGGGTTTAATGGGACGTAGATGAAATTAAATACGTTAATGAGGGAAGAGTACAATATATGATTATAAGAACCTAAAGTAAACAGGCATTGAATGATGACATTTCAGGTAGATTCCAATATTCCATATATGCATAAACAGTCACGATGTTCGTTCTACTTAAAATGTAAAGTATGAGTTCATGCCTTTTATGTATTGAGGCATGAGTTCATGTCTTCAGTACCAAGGCATAAATCCTATTTAAGTATATTTACTTGAAATTCTCTTGGTTTAAGGTTTTCTGAATTCATCGAGTTACTAGCAATCCTTGGAGAAAAGATTGGATGTAAGCTCTTGAGGATGTTGTACTAGTACCTCGAGTGGGGTTTTCACTTTCAGATATGATGATCTAAGTGGCTTATATTTCTAACTCATGATCTGGGGTTTCTTGTAAGCAGTTTGCAAAATTAGTTCGTACTATATTTCTGATAACCATGCACTTCTTTATTATTGTTTCTTGGAAATCATTGTTGTATCTTATCGTTTCTGTTCAATTAATTTCTTCACTCTACATAACATCTATGAAGATGTGATGGATTTATTCTAAGATTTTGGTTTGCAATCATTAAGTGGCAAATCCAAGCTCCTTAACCCCAGTTACTGTTGCATGTAGCTTTTTATTCTGTATCTTGTTTCACAAAGAACACGGAAAGATCCTACCCTTCTTACGGACAAGTTTTTTTAGGTTTATATTGACTTAGAGCTTCATTTTTCAGGATTGGTTGCTTCACGAATGTTCACCTCTTTGACTATCTCTTGTGTTGTCTCTTCCTTGAAGGTTTTTGAGTACTTTGCATCTGTTCGCACTTTGGATGGAGAATTGCTTATGAAACCAGCAGATTTAATGCGGGCTGTTGTTCCTGTTTTCCCTCCATCTGAATCTAACCTTGTTAGAGATGGATATTTAATAGGTGAAAGGAGACCTGGGGATCTAAGATGTGATCCGTCAGAATTTTTTATGCTGTTTGATATCAATAATGATGGACTGATATCTTTTAAAGAGTGAGTTGTCAAAATGCCATCATTGCTTCAATATCTTGTTGTGCATAGATGATTTAGGTTTTCTGTGTTTCCTTTCTAGCATGTTCATTTCTTTTCTGTCTCCAGTATCCTCTTCGACTTATTAGTTGGAAGTCTTTAGGTTGTGTTTAATATTATGGTTATTTGGAAAATGAAGTTCTTATAAAATTTAATTTGTGTAACAGGTATATCTTCTTTGTAACACTACTCAGCATCCCAGAATCAAGCTTTTCAGTGGCATTCAAAATGTTTGATATTGACAATAGTGGGTTGGTACTCTTGCAAGCTTTGCACTCAAAAGAAATTTCCCCCCTTCATTTGTTACCCTTTGTTATATTTTTTTAGCATCTATCATATATTAGATCAGATTGGTTTTCAATATTATCCGTTTGGTACCTACAGTTGTATTTCCCCCCAATTCCAATTCTCTCTCCTAGGTCATTCCTTTCTACTTCATCAATTTAGTTCTTACCTTGCAAGCTTGAGATTCATCCTCAGTAGTCATTAACATGATATGTTAGTTGACTCCTCCACTTAATAGCTTAGGCTTTTGAGTAGAAGTAATGCTTAACACTTCACCATTAGTTGTCAGTAACATGACTTTCTATCTGTGTGTAGGGAGATAGATAAGAAAGAATTCAAGAAAGTGATGGCTTTGATGCGAGCTCAAGTTAGACAGGGTGCTCTCCATAGGGATGGACTTCGAACTGGGTTAAAGATTCATGGTTCTGTAGAAAATGGAGGGTTAGTGGAGTATTTCTTTGGTGAAGATGGCAACGCATTACTCCAACTTGATAAATTTATTAAATTCCTGAAAGATTTGCAAGATGAGGTAATTGCTGTACACCTTCCAGGGAAAATATTCACAAAATGTTGTGATGGCATTTGTTTAAACCTTTATATGCCTAGTTCATGCTGTTGTTATTACTACACTGCTTTATTTACATTTATGTCTTGATGTAATTCATCAGGTGAGTGGTGAGTCGTGGGGATGCAGTCATGAATACTTGCAAAAAGTAGGAGTTAGTACATGATTTTGTGAGTATTAAAAACAGAACTCTTGCTCAACGATGTCTAGCCTTAGGTTATGATTTGTGACTGTAGATGGTTTTTCGTGCGGAAGGGTGAGAGGATTCTATTAGGAGAAACATAAAGGACTAGGCGAAGACCAATAAGTTAACTTGGAAAGAAATAATAAGCCTGGATAAGGCCACAAATGCGAAAGGATTGATGTAGTTGATTCCAACTTAGTTTGGGTAAATGTTTGGTTATTATAATGCATTTTTTTTTCTGTAATCTACGTTTTACATGTATGTTATTTTCGAACTGACCTACAAGCTATTAATTGATTTGAAGTATATTGATTAATTGCTTTACTTTTCTTTGACCTGTACAACTGTTCTGCATCTGAAAACATGATAGGTGCCCTAAAAAATATATATGGCTCTCACATTCCTTGTATAAATATAATATTATTAATAGTAATATTGTTGCCCCTTCCCTCACAGCCGCTCATCTTTTTGTGTTTCACTTTTCCTTATATTCTCTGAGGCAAACAGCAGATGGACATTGTTTTTGTTATATAGTTGAACTTCTAGGTTACATTTAACACTATTGTGGTAACATATTATATCTCAATTCTTTTTAATATTGGCATATCTTCATTACCATCTAAATTGGCAGCTATTAAATGTAAAATTTGTTCTCTGCAGATTCTGAGGTTAGAGTTTGCCCATTATGACTACACCTTACAAGGAACAATTTCAGCCAAGGATTTTGCTTTATCCATGGTTGCTTCTGCTGATATTAGCCATTTAGATAAGTTCCTTGATTGGGTTGATGAAATAACCAATGAGCCACATCTTACTCATACACGGGTTACATTTGAGGATTTCAAAAATTTTGCCGAGCTTCGTAAAAAATTGCAGCCATTTGCTCTGGCCCTTTTCAGCTATGGGAAAGTAAATGGATTTTTGACAAGGACGGACCTCCAAAGAGCTGCATTCCATGTATGCCCCTTTATCTTTGTTTCTTAGATTATCATAATATTTTATTGACATATTTCTAAGAGTTTGAGAATACTACTCTTTTATCTGTGACATGTTTAAAAAAGAAAAAAAAAATATTGGTCCAATTGGCTGAGTGAGCTACATGACTAGGGGTAGCTTTCCCCTTTACCCCCAACCCCTCCCCACCCCGCCCCACCCACCAGATTTGAACCCACAACCTCTACTAGAGATCTGTGATGTTCGAACGATTGGGCTGTTCTCTTGGGGACTATATATCTTATACGCACCAAAATTGAGTAAAATTCAGCCATTAACCACTATACCGCAGAGCACATTTGATCTGTGGCAAGTTTTGGATTTGTAATGTATTCTGAATCTCTGCACTGGTAAATAGACATTATTATGGCAGTGCTTGAATGTCAGATAATATCCGTTATTAGGAAGTTAGTTATGCATGAGTGTCAGATAATATCCATAAGACAAGTTAGTTAGAGCCGTTTGAGTTTGTTACAACAAAGGCATGTGGGGTTACATGAGGAGAAGTTAAGTACTTGTCATGCAATAATTTTTGTGGGAAAGGAAGAAAGATAAGAATAGTGAAGACATGTTTTGGGACGGATAGAAAGCATATATCCTTTCTTCTGCACTTTGCTTCTATTCTATCTCATTTAAGCTATATTCTTTGCTTGATAGTATTCAAATACCCACTTATTTGATTTAGAAAACATGAATTTCATGTAAAATTTCAGGTCTGTGGTGTACCACTCACTGACAATGTGGTTGAGATCATATTCCACGTGTTTGACACAAACCAAGATGGAAAGCTGAGCTCAGATGAGTTTGTAAAAGTTCTATATCAGCGAGAAAGAGACATTGCACAACCTGTGGGAGCAGGAATGACACAGTTTTTGTTTAGCAGATTGAACTATTTCAAATAACTTATCTATTGCGGAATTTCTTAATTTTAATCAACGTGCATATCCAGCCCCTCGTGACATTTGAAGCTGTAGACATCCCGGGACAGCAGAATTTAAAGCTCCTGTATAGATTGCACCTTCATTGCAAAGAGCCTGAGGTGGAGGTATCAGTGGGTATACAAATGCTCAAAGTGGCTATAATATATGGAGGTAACTACTGGAAGGAACAATTGGTATGTAAATATTGGTGCTACGTATCAGTAGAAGTTGTGTAAGCTAGCTAATGGTTGATTTGTTTCACATATCAAAATTGCCCTCCTTAACTTTTAGAGTTAGTACA
Source organism: Pelargonium citronellum (assembly GCA_036897665.1). Lineage (NCBI taxonomy): Eukaryota > Viridiplantae > Streptophyta > Magnoliopsida > Geraniales > Geraniaceae > Pelargonium > Pelargonium citronellum. The sequence goes on from JAYMSZ010000101.1 coordinate 10,273, forward strand.
TGGAAGATTGTTCTTATCTTGCGCAGTGAATTGCACTGAATTTGTAATCATACTTGCATTTTATGCACTACGTAACCACAAAAATTGTTGTAATGTTATTTTTTGGAAATCTTATTTTTGAACTCCTAGTAGGAATAGGAATAGGAATAGGAAAATTTAAATACGAAAGTAAAAAATATAATACTATATTTAAGTAAGTTTTTGAACACCTAATACAGATCAATTTAGGATTAGTGTGTGCTATATCCCAGTATAGACAACACAGCTACATCAATTGGTTAAGGTATTGAGTGTTAGTATTATGGAGATATATGTGAAGCCTCTTCTGATGAGTCCTAATGATGAGATGTTTAGTGTGAAAGTGGTGCATGATTGTGACACAATTGAAAGCTTGAAGGCCAAAATTGAAGAGATGCACAAGTTTCCTATACGTAGTCAGAGACTGTTTTTCCAAGGGAAGGAGCTGGAACATGACTCCAAAACTGTTGCGCACTACAACATTAACAACCAGTCCATCGTTGTTTTGTGTCCCCGTCTCGGAGGTCCCTTTCGTTGCCGTCACACTTAGATCTACTTTAATCTTATCTAGATCTTTAGTTAGTTTTTGTTATTTACACGTTAAATATGTCAGTTTTCGATTCAAAGAATTAGCTCTTTATCATTGATTTGAGTTATTATTGTGTTTATTATATTTGCTATTTGAAATTTGAATGTTTAGTTACTTGATTTTTTTGGTTATTTGCATCGAAAATTAATTTCTTTTATCTTTTACATAGCTCATATTTTTGTAGGGCTGCTAAATCTATGTCCCGGTTGTAATTTAGGTTTTGAGCAATGATTTAATATAATGTAGTGTTTAAAATCTTTTTTTTTTTAAGGGAGAAAAGATAAAATCTTTAATTTGGCCAAATGACTATTTTTTGTTTTAAAAAAACTTAAATTAGTTTATCAACTCTCAAATATGTACTAAGATGGTTCTTTTTTTCGTCAAGTAATTTGACGTGACGGGTCGAAAATGTGGGTACAAATATGAAGGTGGGCTGATGTGATATTTAGAGAAAACTCTTTCAATTTGACCACTTACACATAACCATATGTACACAAATTAACAAACCCAGAAAAAGCCCAACAACTTGAAAAGCCCATAGGAATCACCAATTTTGGGTTATAAAATTCAAAATGTAATACCAATATATAACTTCCTTAAAACACAATCAATAATTGTAAGAACACCAACCAATGAATGACACAAGAATTCATCCCCTGGCAGTGGCAGCATTAGCAATGGCATATCCTTTGAACAAAAAATAAAATAAAAATAAAAATAAAAATAAAAATAAAAATATAAGAGAGAATTAGATGTGGTTGAGCCCATAGCAAGTGGAGTGGGGACACAGAGACAAGTGAAATGAAATGAAATGTAATGTGAAAAGCAAGGAAGCGACAGGTCAGAGCCAACCAACGACCGCGTAAAATAAAACCAAAATCAATAATCAATAATCAACACACACACAATTGACACAACACACACACAAAAAGCAGCTTTCTCTTCTTCCCTTCCCTTCCTTGCAAGTCAATACCCTCCGACGTCTCTCTCACCCGCCGCCGGCCACTTTTCTCCATCTCCGACCACTCTTTCCTCTTCAATCCGGTAATTAAGCCTATCCTCTTGCTCTCTCTTTTTTTGTTTTGTTTAATCTTTGTTTCTTGCAGTACACAGGAATTTCAGACTTTCTGTTTTTAGATTTGTTCATAACTTGTACATGTTAACCTTTACTTTTCTTGAATTCATTTCTATGTATATTGTAGATTTCAATGTTTTTGTGATACTTCTGTTATGCCTTTGGTTTCGTGTTTATTGGTTTGGAAAACTTGGATGGGTCCATGGTCTTGCTTGAAGATATGCTTTTGGTTTCTGAGGAAGTCTTGGATTTAGCTTGAATTGAAATAAACTCTTGCAGTTGGATTGTGTAGTTTCTAGATAATAATATATATATTTTTATGTATAAAAAAACTGAGTTTAAATAATTAAATAGTAATGAATTAATTTCTGAGGAAGGAATTTTAGAGTTACTTTTCAGAATTAGTAACCTCAAGTCCATACTGTTGTGACAAAAGTTAAAAAAAGAAAAGGTGCTGCTTGGTTCATTAGTATCATGATTCATATAGAGTTGTTACTTTACTTTCTGTACCTTTGATTACCCAATACTGCATAAGAAATGCGTGTGGGTATTTTCTCACTTGGAGAGTTTTTTTTTTTTTTTTTTTGTCTTATTTTTTAAATGTTAGTTGGGGTTGTAGAACTAGAATAGTGAGGATACTTGGTGGTACTAGACTCATCCTGGCGGAATTTTGTTCATTTGGTCAGTGGGGAACCTCATCCTGGCGGAACTTTGTTCATTTGGTCAGTGGGAAATTTGGGAAAAGAAAAAAGGAGTTCAATTTACTCTCGGTTGAGACTTTGACGTTGGTGTGGAGACCATTTGGGTTGTACTTTGTTGTATGATTTTAGGACATTCCTGGTCTCATTTCTCACATGTAGAAAATTGTCAAGAACTGTTTTTTTTCCCTGGTAGTTGAGCTCTTTCTTGGTTCATAAATTAAGGAAAAAAATATAAGAATGGTAATGTTAAGTTGTTAACATCTTTCTTTGTTTTGTTGCTGTTCGGTTGTTCCAATAAGTTATTGATGGAGCTGGTACTTTGGTTGAGATCGAGAGCTCTTCTCGGTTCAAGTAGAGGCAATTATGTCATTGAGATTTTATTCGGTTAACATGGGCTTTGACAACGTTTTCAGTTTTTTTTTTCCCTTAAACAATAGATAATTGTACCTTTTCATACTGGCATTTGTTCATTTTAGTTCTTTTATCAGTTTATTTATTTATAGTGGGTTAAGTCCTATGGAATTTCTTCTCCTTCATACTTGATCATTTGCACTCTCCCCAAAAAAAAAAAAAAGAAAAAAAGAAAAGAGGATTATTTGATTATAGGTCATGGAGAGTGCGTTAAATTATTTCAACATTTTGTTTAGGTCATACTTCAAAAATAACACTAATTCCTCGCGTGTCCACGTATCAATATATACTTTTTTCTTTGTAAGTACTTTTCTCTTTATTTTTGGATGCTCCTTCATGAGTTGTTTTTTTGCTTAAGATTTTTTTCTGTCAAAAATCTATATATGCTTGTCAGAATCCATCTTTTCTTATGGGCACTTATAATTTTAACCTAATATGAATTGCATAATTAATGCTGCTTTTGTTTTTTGTTCTTGTAAATGGAATGGATCCAATTGGACATTCTGAGATAAGGATGCAATTTATGCTATAGTCATTGCATATAGGGGCGCTTACTAGTGTGATCAAACTAACAGTTTAAGTGAATCAACAGGCCTCTTCCACAGAAATTTGTTAAAGATCCCACAAGAAGAACGAGATTACTATTTCTACTGGGTTGCTATTGTCAAATAATTTAGTGCATCTGTGAATTAGTATTTCACTATTTTGTAAGATCAGAATCCGACCTCTTCAGTCTTTGATCCAAAGGTTCATTTTATTGCTCCATCTTTTGTTATGGGAAAGCCAACTGGGAAAAAGAAGAGTCAAGAAGCACAAAGACCCACCAGTGTTACGGGTAAGCTGAGCAAATCCTCTGATCGGTGCTCCAAAGCAATTGATGAAGACACAGCTATCTTCATCAACATGTCTCAAGAGCTAAAAGAGGAAGGCAACAAACTCTTCCAAAAGCATGACCATGAAGGTGCCATGTTGAAGTATGAGAAAGCCATCAAACTTCTCCCTCAGAACCACATAGATATTGCTTATCTACGAAGCAATATGGCGGAGTGCTATATGCAGTTTGGTCTGGGAGAGTATCCTCGTGCTATAAATGAATGTAATTTGGCACTAGAGATATCACCTAAATACAGTAAGGCACTATTAAAGCGTGCACGATGTTATGAAGCATTGAATCGGTTGAATTTGGCGTATAGGGATGTTAACATTGTATTGAGTATGGAGCCGAAGAATTCTACGGCATTGGAGATAGTTGAGAGGTTGAGGAAGGTGATGGCTGAAAAGGGAATTGAAATTGATGATTTGGAAGTTGATTTCAGTAATCCTGAGGCGCATAATGCTTTGCATTTTGGTAAAACATTGAAAGAGAAGACGAGGAAGAAGAAGGGTAATAAAAGTGTGGAGAAGAAGCCAGTGGATAAGGAGGTTGTGGAGGAAAAGGTTGATGTTGTCAAGGATAAAGAAGTTACAAAGACTGTTAAGGAGGAAAAATTGGTCAAGGAGGTTGTTAAAGAAGAAAAGGTTGTCACCAAAGCTGTGAAGTTGGCTTTGGAGGATGATATAAGGATGGCACAGTTACCGGTGAGTTGTAGCATTGACTTGGTGAAGGAGGTAGTTCGGGATAGGTTTCCAGGCCTGAAAGGTGTTCTTGTTAAGTATAGGGATCAGGAAGGTGATTTGGTTACAATAACCACTACTGATGAGTTGAGGATGGCTGAAAAGTTGTGTGATCCTAAGGCTTCACTTAAATTATACGTGGTCGAAGTAAGTCCTGATCAAGAACTGGCTTACAAGGGAATGAATAATGAGGCGGAGTTGCATAATATGGATATGAGATCCACTGATGTTGCTGAGAATGGGAATGTAAGGATGGCTAAAGAAGCAGAAAAGACTGATGGTTCTTATTGTATTGAAGACTGGCTTGTTCAGTTTGCACGAATTTTTAAAAATCATGTTGGGTTTGAGTCAGATTCATTTCTGGATCTTCACGAGATAGGAATGAAGTTGTACTCCGAGGCAATGGAAGATATTGTAACTAGTGATGAAGCCCAAGAACTGTTGGAAATTGCTGCTCAGCAGTTTCAAGAGATGGCAGCTTTGGCTTTATTCAACTGGGGGAATATTCACATGTCCAGGGCAAGAAAACGGGTAGCCTATTCAGAGGATGAATCGCCGGAATCTATACTTAAACAAATTGAGACTGCATACAAGTGGGCCCTGAAAGAATACGCCAAGGCAGGAATAAGGTATGAAGAAGCTATGAAGATTAAACCAGACTTCTATGAAGGTCTTCTTGCACATGGACAACAGCAGTTTGAGCAAGCAAAGCTCTGCTGGAATCATGCAATTGCGACCAAGATTGATTTGGACACTTCTTTGGCATCTGGACCTTCCTCGGAGGTTTTACTGCTTTATAACAAGGCCGAGGACAACATGGAGAGGGGTGTGCAAATGTGGGAGGAAATAGAGGAGCAACGTCTAAATGGACTCTCTAAGTTTGATAAATATAAAACTCAACTGCAGAAGATGGATTTAGATGGGCTATTCAAAGATGTATCTGCAGATGAAGCAGCAGAGCGGGCTGCACACATGAAGTCACAGATATACTTTATGTGGGGTAGCTTGCTATATGAGCGTTCTGTTGCGGAGTATAAGCTAGGGCTGCCAACTTGGGAAGAATGCCTGGAGGTTGCAGTTGAGAAGTTTGAATTTGCTGGCGCTTCTCAAACGGATATAGCTATTATGATCAAGAACCATTGCTCCAATGAAGCAGCTCTTGAAGGTAAGATAAACGAGTACTTACAAGAAAAATGTTTTTTATTCAGATCTTAGTTCTTGCATTTGATATGTTAGGTTTAAATTTTTTTATAACTTTTCTATCATTACAGGTGTAGGGTTCAAAATAGATGAGCTAGTGCAGGCATGGAATGAGATGTATGACGCTAAGAGATGGGAGATATGCGTTCCATCTTTTCGCCTAGAACCATTGTTTCGCCGACGGGCTCCAAAACTTAATTATATTTTGGAGAATCTTTGAGTTTTTATTGATTTCTGGGCATTCTTTGGAATCATGAAAGAAATTCGTCGGTCTTCTTTAGCTCACTGTTTACAAGGACGCTGTTTCCATCTAAGGCAGGTAAGCATATGTCTTTGATTTGGCTTGTTCTATCTATATGTTTCATTTTCAGTGTTCATCATTGACCTTTTCCAAGCATGTACGGTTTCTGCATTGTCAGATTGTCTAGTAATCATCTAGGATAATGAAAAAGTAATAAACTGAGTATTGAATTTCAAAATAATTAGTAGGTAGTTTTGGAAGCTCATGGAGAAACTTGGGTAGGAAAAGAATTATGGTTGGATTCCTTGTGGGTTTTATAGCTAATAATGAGACACCATCAATTGGTAGACTGTTTGTTTATGTATCTTGTGGAAGAAGCTATTGCAAATTCAAGTTTATATATAGCAACTAGGGTTTAAATTTGTAGTATGGAACTTAAACTGTTGGTTCTATCTGTGGTTGCAGGTATTTTTAGTCTGTGTCAACTTATTGTTTGGTTTTGGAGCAAAGAAAGAAATTTGGTCTCATGCTTGGTGTTGTAATGATAGTGAATTTGTGATTGGAAAGTTTTCTTTCTACATTTTCTTTAGTTGGGAGGGATTTTTTATTTAATTGAAGTTATTCTACAGTTTGATATAGTGGGAATTCTTTTGTTACTTATTTTTTAAATGTGGGTGTATAATTGAAATATTGATCAATGTACCAAATAGTGTGAAATTAGATTGATTGTTCATCAATATATGATTGTTTGATTGTAAAATCAACATCTTGTGGATAATATTTGCAGCTTGAGAATTTTTATTTATTCATAAGAAGCCAGAAATTCACACATATATTCAAGAATTATTTGGTTTAATCGAAACTACCATTGAGGTTGTGACACTTCATTAAAATGCTTCGATCTAGCGGGTCTGCGACACCTCATTAAAATGTTCGGGACCCTCTACTCGCACAAATTCACATGAGTGATTATAAGTAATTATAATGTTGTGACATCGTCTCATTGGCTTGGCTTAGATTAAGCCTAATACTTTTTTGGCTTAGTTTAAGTCAAGCTAATGAGATTTTACAAATATATTAAAATTCACTTATAGCCACCTCAGTGAATTTATAAGAGTGAACATATCAAAACATTTTAATGAGTTGTCCAACTAAAAAACGCGCCCGAGCACACCTATATATATATATATATATATGCGCAAGGATTTAAAAGAAGAGAAAAAATGATGTAATAAGTAATAATGTCTACAAATAATTTATTGGGGCAAAAGGTTCCGAAAATGTCAGAATTTAATTATCTTAAAAAATGCATTTACCCACAATAACTAAAGAAATGAATTTAAGGCTAAATGTTTTTATTATTTGGCTTCAGTCTACTGAAGATTATGCAATAATGTTTGTGTTGAATCAAGCATGTGCTTCAATTCAATTCAGGAACTCAAAATTATCAGCAACAACAGATGTTTCTGGTGGTGTCTTGTCTGAAATAGAATTGGGCCAGTGACCAGGATCTCTCTGGGGTTCCATAACATAAACACCACCATTTGACAGTCCCACTGCAAACTGATTCGCTATTTGTGGATTAGCAGCAATCACAACCGAACTCACATTGTTGCTGCACCAATCACAACCGAGCACAATATCAGAATCATACGGTTAAACGAGGAACAACGTAAAAGCGTTCACAAATGATTCAAGTGTATGTATAGTTTCATTATAATGCGGGATGGGAAGTATTGGCAATACTTTTTGCATTGAAGTTAAATCTTGTTCTTAACTCGGGATGGTAAACGAGGTAGTGATGCAAATGATCAAATGAAAGATGTGCTTTGCTAGGTTGAGGAATGGCGTGACGATGCGTGGAGCATACCTTAAATCACGGGAAAGGTAGCTAGTTGGATTTATCTGACACAACAGTACAAGCTCTGAACCATCATATATGAGCACAGTCCCATCTACAAAACCGGCATACACCATCTGGCAATCGCAAGAAAAGGTTGCATGGTGGAGAGGTACGGGAACTTCCTTTATATATCTCTGTCAACACAAAACAAAAACATGTTTATTCTTCTATCATCAACAAACACATCATGAGAGAGAGAGAGAGAGAGAGAGAGAGAGACCGTTTTTAGGCATTGTAGTTCTCTTGCTTCGTAAATTGCCAAATGAGACTGATGGACAAGGAGGAACTGTGTCTGATCCTGGTGAAACTGGACATGGCTTGTTAACGATTCCAGAGTGAGATCGCGAGTAGCAATAACCAAGAATCTGTTCTTTAGTTTCTGCCACCCATTCATGTCCCACACAATAATCTGCACGGAAAAAATGTAAATAGACAGGAAACTGAACTCCAAATTAAAACGGTAGAAATATGAAAACAGGAGTTTAGATGATCTGCTAATTTATGTTCTTGTTTCTTCCCTAACCCGCCCTTTTTTTTGCAGTGAAGTAATGTAATTATGTCAGTCCCTTTCTCTTATAATACAAGTAAGCAATATGGTTTCACAATCACAAGTGATGGTTCTATGTTTGGATAACATTAAAAGCATTGTCTGATAGCGAAAGTGAAACCACTAACCTGAGCGTCTGCCCCAGAAGATACGAGCACATTCAGCTCATTGGAAAACGAAAGCCCGGTTACTACATTATTATGACCCTTAAGTATGCTTTTGACCTGCAAGAAGGAAGGCAGTGACGGAGTTTCATTATTCGGTGCTGATGCAAATATATGTATGGATAAAAGAAAGCATACCTTATCCAAGTGGGCATTATAAATTAGGATTGTGGAATTATCCATTCCAATTGCAAAAATGTTGTTATCTCGAGGGTGGAACGCTAGGCATGTGGGTCCTTTCGGTGCACTCTTGAAAGCCACTATTTTCTGCAATCAACAAACGAGATTTCTCTTTTTAGGTGTAAACCACAAGTTTAATCCTGCTCGGGGATTAGTCACAGTTAAGGATCTTCCCCCTCCCCATAGGTGTGGTTAGTGGGGATGAAACCCGAGAGCTCTTCCCACAATCGCGTTGCAGACTGAGCCGCAACCCATTGGTAGAAATCGAGATTTCTGATATTGCAAATGTAGGCAAATACTGAGCTTCTCCCTCAGTTAATGGAATTACTAAATTGAAACCGAATTGATGAATCAGTCATGACAAATCAGCTCATCTATGGTAATAAAAAGGGGTTACGTATGAGAATTATGATTTCATATTCCATTCTCTATCTTACCTTAAACAGCATCATGTTGTACAGAGAAATCATCCCTCCCGAGGCTGATATCAGATATGAATCATTCTTCGATAAAGCAAGACAGGGTATTGGCTTGTCGGGATTGGTGACCATCATATCGTTGGTCATCGGTTCTAAGCCTCTCTTTGGATGCCGTAACTGAGGGAGAACCTCAGTAGTTGCCTACATTTACAGTATCATCAAATGACATTAGTAACTAATTATTTGCAAAGATACAAGAACTCGAAGAGGAAAAAAGCAACTAGTCAGTACTCGTCACTTTACGTACCTTGCCTTGCAAATTAAGGTCATTTCGTGACCATCTCCAAAGAAGATGGATGCCATTTGATCCTAAAGCCAAAATGGCATTACCAGAATTGGTGTAAATCAACCTTGAAATCTGCAGGTGTCACAGAGAATTTTTTCGGGCAAAAAACGCATAATAGTCAGCTTTTATGAAGCTAAAGTCACTAGCACAAATTTTTATACTGAAATCAAAGATATACATGTGAAAGAAAAAGTAAGCCAATAAACATTAAAAACAAAGATCTAGTACCCAAGCAACCATTTCAATATGCTATTGTTGGTTGGAACAAGAGAGAGAGAGAGAGAGAGAGAGAGAGAGAGAGAGAGAGAGAGAGAGAGTGAGTGATGTCGTGCCTTGTTCGTCTTCACTTGAGCAGGAAGCCTCAAGAGCCGATACTGTGATCTGCTAATTCCATTGAGACTTCTATCCTTCGATTTGTTATTATATTCTTCATTCAATTTATATGGCACATCAGCCCAGTTTCTTGTCTCCGTATTCTACAGAAAACCACTTACTTTATCATTTCAGAAGCAATCCACAAGATAGTACAGAAAATGAAATTCTAGATGCAATACATAACATTTCTCATATGCTACGTAATGATGTCAGACAAGCCATAAATCTTATATAACCAACTCAATTAGTACCCACCATTGGAGCATCCCAAATTCCAACTTCAGCGGTAGAAGTGGTTAATTTATTATTTGCAGTCTGCACAAGAAAACAACAAAGGCAGAAAAATGAAATAAAATTGACAGAAAAGAAAAGAAAAACACTTCCAGGGTAGTCTGTGGTAATAAGTTATACTTACCTTTCTCAAAGTTTCAGAAATAATCCTAGAGGCATTAGCAGAACAATGTTCAACTGTTTGCAGCAATTGAAGACCCGAACTAGTTGCCAAGATTTTGATTCTGTTTTCATTTGCACTAACCGCCAATAGCGTTCCCTCCTTGTTAAAGCGAAGACGTGGAGTTGCCTATAAGAATCAAGAAAGAAAAGAATATGTCAAAATGAATAATAAGTGTCTCATGCATCTATATTTGAACAAGTGTAACTATAAAACATGCAAAAGAACTCAATGAACTCACTGTAGACCAATTTTGTTTTTTCTTCTCAAAAAGTAAAATAATGAGAAACCAAACATTATAGCTCCAAAACAACTTACTGGTAAGCCTCCATCTACATTGATAGTGGTCAAAAGCTCCACATTGTCCATATGCCAAAGTTTAACTGAATGGTCATGACCAGCCACCAAAATTTGGTTCTTGCTTCTATCACATTGTACAGTAGCCAAAGAACGGGCTTGAAGTCCTTTATAGATTCTCTTGCTAGAGCCTTCACTTTCATTCCACTCAACAAGAAATGTTTCGCCATCTTTATTGGTTCCGCATGAAAAAAGCCTAGCAAAGTGTTGAATAGCAAATTTATCATTCACCCATAAAAAAATTATGAAAACAAAAACCATCATTAGTGGTAGCATACTAGCATAGATTTAGTTGAACGAACCTTTTACCATCAGTACTGTAAAACATAGTAGTGCACCCACGACCTGGAGTATCATTATCGATTCTAGATCCCAAATTATCATACAACCAAACTCTTATTTTTCCATCCACAGATGTTGAGAAGATAAACTGAGGAACAACAATACAAATAGAGTTACAAAAGCGTTAATACTTCAAAATAGGATCAACCCTAAGAGAGATTCTAGGAAGAGTAATGCTTACATGAGTACATTCCTTAGCATGGGGGCAGATAGAATGAACCGGAGCATCGTGACCATCAAAAGTATACATTTTGGCACCAGTGGTGGCATCCCACACCTTAAAGAAGAGTAATTACATCATATAACTTTCAATGTACCGTAATCATTGAATATAACAACACCAACCTTAACTTTCTTGTCATCACCACAGGTTATGACCCGAAGTTGCTCAGCAGAGATAGAGAATCCAAGATCATTTACACCACCAACATGAGCATCAATCTAGATGTAAGAAAATCAGTGTAAGTGAAAAGGTAAATATATTCAAAAACAGCATATGAGTGAATATGGAAAACCTACCTCCAGACACTGTTGAACATCCTTCTCACCATGATAAGTATATAATTGCACAATATGTTTTGAGTATGCAATCCCTGCTTGAAAGAAAAGCAGTATTGTTTAATTCGTAAACTATTGAATTCAAATTAGAAGCCAACATCGCAACTTGAATGTTACGGGAGTTCCCAAATTACCAAATAATGACCCATCAGGGCTCCACATAACTCGATTAGCACTGACACATAGGTCTTTGACGAAAGTTGCCTGAATACAGTGAGCAATGCAGATCTTAGAATATTAGTTGGCCGAAATAGCTCTTTTTGTTAAGGTATAATATATAACATAGTTTTGAAGAATACCTGGAATTCCAATGAACATGCTCCAATATCCCAAACCTTAAAATTTCTTGATAGCAACTTTTCTCCAGACTTAACTTCCCACAATCCTACATCCCCAAGGCTTGATCCAACTGATGATGCACGCGACAGCATAATTAGTTAACTTCAACAACGTATATTATCATCTATCACAATTAAATGCTATGGAATAATATTGTCATCTATGTCAAACCTAGAAGAACAGTGTGCTGAGAAGGATGAAAATCCATGCTTGTTGGGGAAGATGTCTCATTCAAGGTCCTCGCAACTGTCTTCGGCAAGTCATCATCCACAATAAATACTGAGCTGTTACTCTGATCAGGATAACCAACAGTTGATGTGACCTAAACATAGATATAACACCATGATATAGCAACACTAAGTTACACGTTATCAAATAAAGTTGCATCAAAAACTGATTTACCTCATTCCAAGTCTGATTGACCCTTCTCACGGAATCATTATTAGAATCCTCGTTACACTCTATGCCTGCAGTTTCAAAAAAGCAGTGTGCACATAAGAAACACTTGCACAATGAATATTGTGATTATGAGAAACAACCTAAAATAAAATGCACCCACGAGTTCCAGTGAAAGAACAAATACCTATATCTGGCTCCGATGATACACCTGGACAGGTAGCCCCGTTAGCAACCGTGGAATGAGTTCTGGTTGATGGACCAGAATCACTACGGTTTTGCTGAAGTGGACAGACATGGTCCACAAAAAGGGATTCTATATGAGGAATTGGTTGGGGATTTTCACAGAGTCCATGCTGCCAATTCAAGCTGTTACATGACATGGAAAATAAAATAGTGAAAATGTATAATGAACTCATCCCAAAAGGTTGTAATCAACTCCAGAGAATATGCATTTAAGCGAACCAAGTCATCTGAAAGTATCTACACAAGTGAGCATCCCATGGAGAGCTTAAAATGAGAGAAACAGAGAAGTAATACCTCTGGTTAAGTAGACACCGTAACCTTTGACTGTCGATGCTAGGAAATTTCAGTTTACCACGGAAATTGGGACTTGCCATAATTATTTTCCTAAGCGAACAAACTAAAATTTCCCTTGCAGATCTTGTATTCCCATATGAGAACAGAGAGACATGATCCCTGTTTAATAAAAACACGACACCGTAAATTATGAGTTGTGATTTTACCATATCCAACATCATCAAAAGGAGTAAAGAACTCAAACCTGATATCATTTAATGTCAGAAGCTGAGTGATTTCCTTAAATAATTCTTCGTTACCCAATTCAAAAACTTTGAGATCCGTCTTGAGTATATCTAACGCCTTGGCATGATTTTTACTGATCAATAAATTCATTGAACATTAGGATTGAAAACAATGATTGTATGAGAGTATTTTTTTTCAAGAGCAACTGGAAGAAGTCACAAGCTTACTTGTCCAATGCCTCGAGATACTTTTGCTTTCTCATTTCAAAGTATATTTTTGTTGAGTATTTATCATCATCAATCTTTGTAAAATCAGAAAGGTACCTCTCAGCCTCATCCCATTCTCCACATTGCACCATGTCCAAAAAATACTCCAGGTTAAAGTAAAATCCACTTTCTCGCTCCATTCTATAAAAAACAGGAACATGGATTACCAAAATGCAACATTCTAAGTTTGTAGGCAGTGTGTGATGTGCCATGGAAAAACAAGATAGAACCTACATGTGAGCAGTTTTGTTGAAGCCTTCTTCATTACAGAACTGTAAGATTAAGAAGACAAGCTCTCTACTGAGAACGGACATCTGTATAAGCTCTTTCTCGTCAACAAAACCTTTAAATGAACAAAATTAGGTGAATAAGAGAGCTAAGAATTTACTTGGTCACAAAGAAAATAGTAGTTTACTATATCAAATATAGTAGTTTATCTGATCGATCACTAGGAAACCTAAACAATCAAGTTTAATAAGAGGTTACACAAATAAGAATTTATTACTTTAACTAAAAAAATAAACCTTTTTCGGTCATTGTAAAGGTTTTCATATTTTTGGTAACAAAAACAATAAGTATGCATAATTTCACACCTTTACTTTTTCCTGATTTTCTCACACCTTAAGTGGAGGTTAGGGTTCTAATCAAGAACGTCACATGAACAAATGGCAAGAAGATAAACCAAGTCAAATTTTCAAAGATGTTCTTGACTATTTGACTGTTACCTGATTATCTGTGTAGCTACACCTAGGTGAAGGTTAGGGTTTTAATGAAGCACATATATATGAACTATACGAAGATAAAAACAAGTCGAATTTAATGAACTTAACCCATTTACAATATCCCTTTCTTTTCATCAAAGATCATCAACAGAAACAGTAATCATGAGATGAACAATCCATAAGACGACAAACACAATATGAATTTTTGGTTCTACTTTGTTCTGAGCAGCAAAGCAAGCACTTTAAATGGTAAAACAATAAATATCCAATACATCGTCATTCAGATTGGAAACTCATATAGATTCAGGGACAAAAGTAATAAGAAAAAATAAGAAAACGACAAAGAAGCAACTTGATAAGATTTTACCCCTAAGAATTCAGAAGACCGTCGCAATAAAAAATTAGTATCCAAAGGAGACTACTATAATAGAGTAAATAGACTAATCTCGGTACATCTATGTGTAGTTAACTCGAGCAATAGACACAAAAAACAACAAACATGAACAAAACACAGCTTCCCTCTTCTTTTTTTCACTTTCAATGCTCATTCTGTTCGCAACCAGAGCAAATCTCGTCATGTTACATTACATCTAAAATAATTTACTTATTTATTTTTTACATTTGAATCAAAGAGATGAAACTATTTGCTTAAAACACTTCTTTCTCATCAACCAAATAGAGTTAGGGTTTTGATCATACCATAGGGTCATTACTCATTAGAGAATCAGATAAAACAATTTCAGATAATGCTAATTGTCTTCACTAATAGCTAAAATTAAAGATCTTAAACCCATTAGACAATCACAAAAAGGCAATAGAAAAATGGAGTCACCGAGAACCGATTGCTTCATGAAAAACATCAACACCAAGCACAATATATATAATCAAAGTAATCAATTTGAAAGCAACTAGCGTATTTGATATATATGTAAATGATTCAATCAATTTTCTCGCCAACCAAACACAAGTCAGAAACTTTCGATCAATCTCCAAATAACAAAAAGAACCCATTTTCAATTTTCATCACGATCAATCATTCAATCGCCAGTAATCGGATTTCAGTTCACAAAAAATCGTGCAAATTAGAGCAGTTAGTAAATCGAAAACATAACGACAAAACTAAAGATTGATCATCAAATCACAAATCAGAGAAACGAAAATTGATCGAGAGATTGGAAAGAGAGCTTTGCAAAAAGAAAAAGCGAACCTGAAGATCAAAAACTTAGCTCTGGAGAAAATTGAGTGAGTAGTGAGAAAGTGGTGAAATCGAAATGTATAAGAGAGGGTGGCGAGAAGATAGGTGCATGCACTTATTACAAAAACATTGGTGATAAGTCAAATAAGCTATAAAGGGAAGTAAGTGAATGGTGTGGGCCCCACACTTACCTGATTCATGTCTCTTCTCACTTCTCTTGTCTTTAACCTAAATTTAAAAATGGGCTGATTCACACATGTGTGTTAGTGCATGTAAATGACATGTACGCACACGTGTCAATGTCATATTGGATGCAGGGGTGTGTGGTGTTACTGTTCATAAATGGACGGCTGAGATGCAGCCACGTGTACGTACATGTCATTTACATGCAATAGCACACATGTAAAAATCATTTCTCAATTTAAAAATTTTAAAAAAATCTTTTTCAAGTTCAAATAACGTGACAATTTTAGGTTACGTATTTGCAATTTCCCATTTTTACCACAACAACGCGTTGAGATTTTTTTTTTTTTTGGGAGTGTACGTAGACATTAATAAATTTGATATAAATTAGAGTAATGAACTATTTTTTCTTGTTGACGGTCATATTAAACTTTTTATTCGATTGAAATAAGTTTTTGTATGAAGTATTTGTTTTAAAATGAGTGTTTATCTTTTTATGCTAGTTCGTTTGTGTTTGTATACAAATTATCAATAATGTTTTATTAAAAGATCGTATTGTTAGTCCATAAATCGTTAGTTTTTATTGTAGTGTGTATTATATTAATTATTGTTTGTATTCTAATTCTTTAACTAAAACTAAATTTATATCTAAAACGATGACATAGCCTTGAGCTATTAAATTATAACAAATATCCAATGATGCTATGTATATAGCCAACAATATGTATTATTCCCTCGTAGTGACTTATCTTTTAGCTAAATGTTTAAAAAGTAATTGCAAGAAAGAAACGAATGTATGTTAGAGAAATATACATTATAAGTACGGACATTATTCATGTACAAAATAAGAAAGTATTCAATTATTTGACGACAAACAAATTTAATATATATATAGCGGTTACTTAAATGATGAAATAATTGGAATCTTGTCTCACAATAAACACGTAGGGGTTTTTGGTAGGTTTTGATGTGTTATCCTTGATTGTGAGTAGTGAGTGTGGTTAGATTATAAAGAAGATGAACTCATAAGAGATCAATAAACATTGTAACTGTGAAAGGTTGTCGAGATATTTCTGAAAGAAACTCCAATAAACTTCACATATATGTGGCCGGTATTGCCATCAGTGTGAAGATTTGTCAAAGGAGTGGTTATCTATTACATATTATGTCCGTAAAGGGATCAATATGGTATTATGTGAAGTTTATGTTTGATTTCTTTCACGAGAACGACATGAATTCTTTGCATTATTAGTCGATGAAATAATATGACATATTGTGACATGGTGTACATAATTAAGTAACCATTTAACTTTTTTATTTATGACGTATCTTATCTCTCTCAATATATCATGAAAATACTAGCCCACACATTTTATAACATGAGCATGCCAACACAATACTAGCTTATCCCAAGCCCATGTACATATAGCCCATGTACAGACACTGATGGCCCACAAACATGTTATATAACAAAAAGGTTGGTAAGGCTGCCAATTTTGTGTAACATGATAATGATAATTTGACAGATGATGATGCTGATGCTCTAAATCTTTCGTTGTCGTCTTTCTAATCATCACTTGTCGAGTCCTAGCCACCACAAATGAAAGTAATCGCCGTCTCCCTAGATACTATGGTTGTATTACTCTCATGCGAGAGACACGACTACTCCGATACGATAGTTCTAGCCACAACCGCCGCCCGCCGCTCTTGAGAGAGAGAACTCTAACTCCTCCTCCTTTTAATCTCAATTTAGTTTAATATTGTTGTTCAATAAGTATATTCTCAAATCATAAAAGTTTGGTTGGAATTTTATGGTTGAAATGTATTGAAAAATTGGGGTGACGGAGTTGTCGAATTTACTAAAGAATCACAGTTGTAATAGTGTAGAGGCTAAAAAAAAAACATTAATTCACTTCATTTTATGTTGACAGATAATTGGTAAAAATTATGCACTCTTTTTCTTCAACTATGCATCATTGACTTCTTCTTATTTATTTATTTATTTATTTATTGTTTTATCTCTACCACTACCAACGACTTTATTTTATTTATTTTTTAATTTTTTATTAAACATAAGCCATATGTACACCAAGATAACAGATAGAGCCTCTAGAAAATTCAGATCCAGTTATAACCTACAATACATGCCTGCCTCAGTCATAAGCTATTTCTTGATTTTTATTTGAAAATTTTATATAAAGAAGCTATCATAAATGAATAAAAATCCCCTATGAGACTTTTTTTATTTATAAAAAATAGCTAATTAGCTATGATCATCAACACTGATTATCAAGTGGTATAGACTAGAGGAATCAAGATATGTTTTTTGCATTAATTTATTGAAATGCAAGTTATATATACCAAATATATTATATGACACTTTCTAAAAATACACCAAATATAATATGGTTCAATCTAAGTTTGACCAAACTCGAATTTTGGACCCACTCCTCCCCACCTTGGGTATAAGGTTCACAAATTTTCCTCAAAACTACCATTGTTTTAACTTATTTTAATTAGTCATTTTCAACACAAACACCATTTAAATTTAGAACATATTAAATTTGGCATGTACCAAATTTATGGTACACCATCAAGATTATAGCTTCCTAACTCACATAGATTTGTCCAATCAATACTCTAACAAATGTAATTTATATATACATACTATAAAAACACAGGTTTATAATGTACATGTAAACGTCACGTCATCATTTTATTAATTTTGCCTCAAATATTTATCTAATTATGAATATACCCTATTTTTTTAAGGTAATTATGAATATACCCCATTAATACAAGAAACATAAAAAAAAGGAAAAAAGAATTTCAAAAGGTAAATTTAATTAAAGAAAAATTAAAGCTTGCAAGTAAAGAAATATTAAAACTCAAAATTACTATGATAAAAAGTTATGTCAGCGATAAGGTAAATTTATGAAAGGAAAATTGAATCTTACAACTAACGAAATATTAAAACTCAAAATTCTATAATAAAAAGGTAAGTGTTTATACAAACCCTAAAATACAAGACATATAAATAGAGATTTGGACGTAAGAATACAAAAGAGTAACACACACAGCTAATTGTGAGGTATAATTCTTTCTCCATTCTCGGTTCGATTCATATTGTTTCATATTTATTTATTTATTTATTTTGTATGTTATTTTCTTACAATGTACCTTTTTAATTTTCTTCAAAACTTTTATTTATTAAGATATAATGATCTATGTGTATGCTATTTTGATTATGTCTATATTTGATTGAATATAATTTATATCATGTTCATGTATGCGTAATTTAATTAATTTATTAATGTTCATAATGCTTATTAGTTTTTGAAATAATATATAATCTTAAATTTTAATTTTCATTATAGAGAAGAATTATAGTTAACCAACCAATCTTTTAAATATTTTTTCAATAAAACGCACGGTACACTAATTTTACTATAATTTTGACCAAGTGATAATTTTTTTAATAAAAAATCCATTTATTGAAAGTTCACACCGAATCATGGATTTGATGAAAAATCATATTTCAAAATTTGTGAATAATTGATAAATGAGTTACAAAGTCAATAAATTCATTATCACAAGAGGACATGAGATATAAATGAGTTTTATAGATACCCATATTTGTTACTTTTGACAAATATAAAGGTATCTAACATGTACAAGTTAAAGTTTATAGAAACTCCCATTTGTTAATTTAATATTATTTATTAACTTTTCAAATATGAAAATGAGCATAAAAATGAGTAAATAAAAAATAAAAAATACAAAACGAAACTCCCATTTGTTAATTTAATATTATTTATTAACTTTTCTAATACGAAATGTGCATATAAATGAGTAAATAAATAATAAAAAATACAAAACCCAAACTTATGTCTCTTATCACTGAACATGATACACAAATCTATACTATTTCCATTTCAAATTAAATATTATTTTATAAGATAAAAGTTAATTCAAAATTAACCTTGTTTAGAATTTTCAAAGTAAAAAAAAGTACCTTGTTTTCCCAAAACTCCTTCCATTGTTTCCAGAGTAATTATTTCAAGTGAATACCATATCCATTTCATAATAATAGTAATTTATATTTGTAAAAATTATTTCAAAATAATTGTCATTCAATCATTTGAATATAAAAAGTCATTCTCTAGTGGAGTATTAGAGATGTACTTGTTCCTAAATTAAATCATACATCAAACTTTCTTTCATGAATATACATCAAAATACACACACACGCGTACGTAGAAAGGGAAAAGACTTTCAACTAATAAATTATGATCAATTTAAATCCATACCCGCCCCAATGAAATTTTAGACGATTTATTTTGTTTGTCTCTTGGCTGAGAGTCTCAGCCAACATAAGATTCCTCATATATATATATAT
>JAYMSZ010000102.1:0-29877 GCA_036897665.1 Pelargonium citronellum
TCCCTACCCTAAACATTTTCATTAATACCATCAAATACATGTAAAAATACATGTATAAAATATACATGAAAAAAATACTTTTCTTAAATATTAAGGCAAAATTAGAGTATACACAAATTTGACGAAATATGTTATATCCTGCTTACGCGTAATAATTCATCTGATGGATTATGTCCATGAATTGGCGGAATATCATAATTTGACACGGTTTCTAAAAAAAATTTGAACTAAATTGACATAATTAAATAATCTTTAGACTAAATTAAATCGATTGATAGTTCAAATACTAAATCGACATGTTTTAGATAGTTCGTTTTTCCATTTGTAAAAAAGAGAAACAGGTCTACATCTAAATAAGCCCAATGGGCCTGAGCTAGCGATAAAAAATATGCTAACTGCTTCAAAGTCCAAACTACCCCTAGTTCAACTCTGTATTCACCAACTGGACCTCTCTTTCAGTACTTGGATCGAACACTTGGCGTGCATTTTCAGTTTCAATGGAGAAGACAGCTCCTTCAGGTGACAGTTCGTGTCTTGGCTATAAGCTTCTGCTATCTTGCCCATCTGGTCTTTCTCCTACAGAGGTTCTCGTCACTCTCATCACTGATTCTTCTCAATTAACTGTCTTTGATTTTGTACTGATTGTTTCTTGTCTTCGAGCCCAGGTTTCTGTGGTTTTCGACAAAGCTTATGATCGGGTTCCTCATCCGGACATTCAATTGGAAAATTCCATATCCGAGGTAATGCTAGTTTGATCTAAATGTCGCTTACAGAGCACATTGTGTCAGTGTTTAGATCATTTGGTTTGTGAAATTGTTGGGTTTTAACTGGATTTGGAATTAGGACATTTGAGATTCTGGGAAATGACTTTGTTGGGTACTAGTGATAATGGCAGCTTTTGCTATATGATATCAACTATTTTTATGTGTGATACCAAATGTGATAAATGTAGCTTTCATGGGGCGTTTATGACCTTACATACTTCTATGTTTTTTTTAATTAAATTGTTCTTGCTTTTCCAGATATGGAATCAAAGGGTCCATAAGAACAAATCACTGTACAATGGGAAAAAGTTCAGGGTATGTGGAACTCTTTGACAACTCATGCCTTCTCAGCTTTCTTATTATGCTAAATTTCCTCATTTAGTCTGCTTATTTTGTTTCCTTATTGTGAAATAATAATATGGTTTGATATCCTTGCTATTATGATTTGGTCAGTGCTGGATTAATAGGTTTAATGCGAGCAATTAAGATTTGTATGCTTCATCAGTTCGTCATATTGTTTTAGTATAGGAGCAGGAATTAGGAAATACTACCAAAGACAAAGAATATTGTGTGTGTCGGTGAATGATATGTTGTTAGTATTGGCCAATTGTTTAGGAGAAAAATGGAAGTGCTTCTCAGCTGTGTTTTATGCTAAATTTCCTCATTTAGTTTCCATAATTTGTTTTTCTGTTGTGCAGCAATTAGACTTTTTAATGTCTTCAATATTGTGGTATGCTCAGTGCTAGATTTAATGTGGATGAATATGTTACATCCTTTTGTTTTAGTATAAGAGCAGGAACTTAGAAATACCACCAAAGACAAAGAATATTGTGTGAGATAGTGACTCACATGGGTATTGTATCATACATGAGCTGTTGTTAGGTGTGTTTCTATATTTGTCAATCGGCTATGAGAAATATGGAAATGCTTCTTCCTGTGCTATTGAGGCATTAAGTGCAGGAGGCATTAATAATGTGTTGAGATTCTCCCTGTGAAGCTCCTTTTTCTTCTTACTTTTGATACATCCGTGTGTTCATCAATACAATATCTCGTACCATTTTGATTACCTTGTTAATATCCTACAGTATGGAGGACACAGTTTGTGTGGTGGAGGAGGATGTAACCAAGAGTCTAATGTTTGCCTCTACCTCGGTCTGACTGATTATAGGTCCGTTTTTCACATTACATCGTGCTCAAATTAGATTACAGTTATCTTAGTTAGTATCTCTTACTATATAATGGATCTCTGCTGTGTACTTATCACTCAGGTCTTTTGTGGGGACCAACTTAAGTCCTCTATGGGAGCAGTTCCTGAAGCCATCAGAAGGTCAGTCAGCATGTAATTAGAATAATTATTGTAACCCGATTAGTGAATGTAGAGTAACCAAACCATGTAATAACCCTGTCAAATCTACTATCATCTTATTCAGACGACATATCTCAAATATCATGCAAGACACTTATTTTAGAACGGAGGGAGTAATAGAAATCTTCTGAAGAACATATCTCTTTCAACTATTTCCATTCCATAATGTGGATAGAGCACCGAGGGTAAGGTATTAGGAGTGGGTTATAATTTGGTTATAGAATAGATATTTTAATTGCAATAATTGAATCAGTGGGCAGTATTTTTAGTTTTTTACATATTTATCCTATTTACTATGGATAGTTCCAAATACCCTGTTGATTTGGGGCTGTTTGACTTAGATATTAATTCATTGTCCATGATTCATTGGCCCTCTTAAATGCCCAATTTTTCATCCTTAATTTACCACTGAACAAATAATGCACAATTCCATGAACTTGTTCCTCCTATTTATCCAGAATCCGATCATCTTGGTACATTTCAACTTAATTTTGAAGAGTGAAATTCATATTGATTCCAAGGGATGAGTAACATTCTACTCCTGAAGGAAGTATTGTGATCAAATTCATTTCTCAGGGAAATATGAGAGGTTAACTTAGGGCATGCAGTCTCCTTGTCTAAGGTCAGACCTATAGTATGAACTATGAATGGTGATTTATGGCCTAGCGACAACATACATGCTGGTTGAATATCTAAATTCTTATTTAAGAAAATCACACTGAAAGAACATAATTTAAGAGAACACTATCCACCTTTTTTTAATTGTATATTAATCTTCTATGATTTTGCTTACTGCAGATGATTCTATAAAGTGCCAGCATACCTCAAATCCACTGGGTAATGGTGCAATTGTGGAGACATCTGACAGGAAAATACTCGTTTTACAAAGAAGTAATAATGTTGGAGAATTTCCTGGATACTTTGTTTTCCCAGGAGGCCATCCAGAGGTCTGTAGTTCGAAATTTGAATGTTTAATATCCTGTCTTTCTCTTGTAGTTTTGTGAGAGGAAGTTAGCTTTTCAAGGCTATGTTTTTTTTGGTGTGTGTTCACGCGGGAGATGTTTTCATGATGATTCCTTGGCTCACTTTAGTAGCACCAAAGTAGAAAAATAAATTGATTATGTATTCTTAACTTTATTGGCAATATTTATTTGTTCACCATTCTGTAACATATCTAATACCTGGTGGTGCAATTATTCCCTTGATTTATCTATTTGTTTTTGGTTGATAGCCTGAAGAAATTGGAATAGCATCTCATCTGCATGGCAAGGACTCTTCAGAGTCTGAGCTTATTAACAAGAAGGTTTCACAGGAGATGTTTGATGGCATTATTCGTGAAGTCGTTGAAGAGATTGGAGTACCCGCTGGATCCCTTGTATGTTAAAGTCTATATAATGAATATGAAAACAACTTGGGTTTGGAAGTTCTAAATAATTGTGTCTTGTCTAGAGCTCCTTTTACTAAACAATAGTAAACAATTATTACCTTATGTTTATATCTTCTTTACCTTTTATATAATTTGGTTGTTACAGTATTGGGTTAAAGAGTAGTATGAACCACGCACGTGTTCATATTAGAAGGAATTGAAACAACAGTAAATGATCTATTTCATTTGTTACAACTTACGGTTTAGCAGTAGTAAACTATGACATTCTTGCAACATATACCTTGGGAGTTATGAGTGGAGTTAGATGGCAAATGCTCTGTTTTTCAGTTGCTTGCTTGCTCTCGTGTTCTGTTCTATTGGCTGTAATTTAGTTCCCCACTGTGATTCCTATCACAGCAGAATAGTAAGATAAAACTAAGTTGAAGACTAAAGAACTTAATGGCAGTAAAGAAAGCCCTGTCTTGTTAATTTTTCACTCATTCCAGTGTATATAAGCATTATTATGTGTGGAATCTAGCATGGGTGCTAGATACTGATCCTTGTGACAAAACTTGCCCTTAGCATTATACCTTCCCATTGTCTAAAGTTTTGCTGTAACACTTGCCTGTATCATAATTATATAAAAATGCGACATATCACCTTATACATTTAATTTTTCTCAACCTGAAGATGCTGAAGTTTCCACTAGATTCTCTCTTGCCTAGTCTGGATTTCATATATTATATTAATGAGTATGAATTCATGTTTAGACTGCAAGAAATCCATTATCATCTTTAGACCATTTAAATCATTTTCTATACTCTTATAATAGTTCTTCTCTTCCTCTTTATTTTTATTTTCTATTTTTCTTCATTTGAGAGGAGCTGTTTTTTCTGGTTGCTCTGAAAGGACATGCATAATTTCTTAACTAAAGAGGGTAGATGAATGACAACTGACTCTTCTTTTTCTGTTCACTCGCTACCTTTTATGATAAGCTATCTGATATCACTCTTTAATTCTCATGCAGTGCAATCCTGTTTTGATTGGCGTATCTCAAAGAGAGTTGAATGTAAGACCAGCTGTATTTTTCTATATAAAATGCAGTCTTCACTCTGAGGAAATTCAACAGTTGTATTCTAGTGCACAAGATGGCTATGAGTCGACGCAACTTTATGCAGTTTCATTGGTAGGTTCTACTCAGAAAACTACTCTTCAATTATTTTATTTTATTTTATTTATGTATCACTGGTAGGTTCTACTGAGAAAACCCACTTTTTTTTTTCTTTTTTTTAATGAGTTTGTGAAAGTGGTTTCAATTATATTTATTCATTTTTATGAAATTATCACTTGTATGTTTTTCTGTACATCAGAAGGATGTAGAGACCATGACATCTAAAATGCCTGGCTGCCATCAAGGTGGATTTGCTCTCTATATGTTGATGGTAGAAGCAATGAAGAATATCTGATGGAAGTTCAAGTGTTATGCCATCAAGGTGGATTATTTGTTTTTGAGATAATTCTAATATGAAATTGTTATGCTCATTATAGAACAATTACAAATTGCTGGATGCTGATGATATGCGGCTACATATTATCAAATCAAACACACTTACAGAATATTGTGTGGGTTCTTGTTTTAAAGGAAGCATCTATTGTTAAAGCTTCTAGTGTTGAGAAGATTGGTAGATTGTAAGAACTGATCAGTTATAGTGGAGGTGAAATTCGCTTCATTCCTGCTTCCACAAGCAAATATAATACATATTTAATTTATTTTGCGGTTGCTTTAAATGAATACTCTAGTGGTGGGTACAGGATAACTTCAAAAATCGATATGCCTACTATATCTTCAGCATGTAAGAGATCATTTCATGCAGTCAAATGTTTCTTTTCTTGATGGAGCTAGTACTCATTTTAAACTTAATTTCCCAGTTTTTAAAGTTTGTCAGATAATTTTGTGTCAGCTGCTCACAGGAAGGCATGGAAGTAGGGAACTATGCATATGGAGAAATAAAGCTTTTTTTAGGTTTTGTGCAAAGTCAGCAAGATTCCAAATGATTTACCAAATGTCAAAAGTGGCTTTGCAAGAGTTGGTGGAGTCAATGATAGTGAAATATGAGAAAATAGGTATAATCTTGTCTTACTATCAAATATTGATACCATTTTGGACCTGCCATTTCAAGGATCCAAGTTCTCACACTTAATGTGCTCTTTTGACTTCATACTAGATTTATGTGATGTCTTGTGAGGAGTCAAGTGAACCAGATAGATTTTATCATGCCTATAGTTGTCAGCCTTTGATGGAAAGACAGTGATGACGACTTTTAGTTGCTTTCTTATGTTTGTAATTGACTCATAGCTGTTTAATCTGGTCAAAAGTGTGGACTTGTACACTCATTAGTTTGATGATTATTCTGGATAACGTTAGGTGAAGTTTTGTGCTGATCTTTCCGGAATGTACTCCTTGAAAAAAGAGTTCTGCTGTCGGAATTTTGACATTTTTTAGAATGTGCAGCTAATGAGTTATTTGGCTGCTTAACTATTTGTAACTTAGGGGGCTTTTGTAGAAGCATGTAAATCTAGAGGAAGTTCACACCCGAAATAAATCTTGAATGAGGAGGGCACCGGTTTGTGTAGTTACTAGTTACTGGTCTTTTTGGTCAAAATGGTATGGTATGGGTTTGTTGCGGGGACAGTTAAGGGAATTGCAGACCTGGAATGCTCTTTCATCGTGTTTCGATTGATCTTATTGTTTGCATATTTTTCCTTGAAAATCAACATCACCAAGAAAATTTAATTTGAATTTTGTTCACCATTACTCATGATTACATGTATGGACATTATAGGTGGGGGCACCTTGCCAAATTCATTTATTTGACTAGAAAATTGTCAATCTATGCAGTTGTAGATTTTTAACACATCCTTCTGCTATTGGAAGCAATATTAATTATGAGTCAATGGTCATCAGGAGCCTAGTCAATGCCAAATTTCACTGTCAAAGTGAATTTTAAATGTGCTTATATATACATATCGACACTCACATTATGGTCTTTGAAGCTTTTATGAGAATGACAGCAACTGTGTTGTGGCGATATATGTGCAGTGGTTTAGGGGAAGACAAGCGTGGGACCTACCGTGTCTGGAACATAACATGCAATGTGCACGTGCAGCGGTTGATCCTCATTCATCACGAAGCTGCTCTGCACCAGACATGTTCTGTATTTACTTAGCATTTACAAATTAGCTGCAGTGGAAGACTCCTTCAAAACGAAGGCTATGTGAGTTAAAAAGGTATTTATATTTTACTAGTACATTCTTTAGTGCAGAAAGTATTCCCCCAAAAGTGCATGCACAAAAGGTTTCATAAACAACGGTACTATAGCTCTCTCCTTCAAAAGCTAGCACCGCAGCTTTATTCAGCTTGCTTCAGTACTAAGGATCGATTATTTGTTACATTATTCGAAGAATCCATAGGTCATTCTAAAGATTACTAGCTTGCATTATTTGAATTCTAAAGACTTTTTTGCATTCATCCTCCTTGCATTAGATTCGTAATTTTCAAGCTTCACTGTTCAATTTGTTTTAAGCTATAATCTATGAATATAGGCTGTGCTTGTGACGATAAAAGTTGCCTTGTAGTGTTAGCTTTGTTAATACTATATTGACTATTCTATTGATTCTTCCATGAACACTATTGTGCCTAAAACAGAATCTGGAACAAGTGGCAAAAAAATATTCTATAATTCTGTTTCAAGTTATGGCATTGGCATGGAACCCAAATGTTAGATTATCTTAAAAAATTCATATTTTTTTTGTCGTCGAGTCAATGATGCATATTGGCCAGCTATGTGTAAATGATTGTATAATAAATTTAACTATGTCACACACTCACAGTTGATAAAGATATGATTCCAAATAGAAAATCTATGAGGTAAATATATAGTCTGGTATGCTTCTCAGGTTCTGTTCATGATTAGAATCTCAACCTTTTTCAATTTCCTTTTCTTTTTCTTGAATGCAGTTCATTTGTTCCATAATGTGGAAGCTTTGTTGATGCTTAGCCATTAATAAAATGTGTTCATTAGCTAGTTTTTGAGAGAATATTAATATATATTGATGAATTAAGAATACATGTAAAATAGAAAGCATGTTCTGATTTATGTTCTGTGCTAAATTTAAGAAAATATTCTCTTGAGTTATGGAATTGAAAAAAAAAAATTAATTAAAATTTTGTGTCTGGTTTGCTTTGGTGGTTTTCAGTAGTTGGGATCTGTGGAAATATGTAAATTGGATAAAACTCACATGGCTCTTCCAATATTTGCCGGGTCACATTCTTCTGTTTAAATGTGAATAGAATTAAATTCCAACAAAGTATTAGAGTGAGAATATGTGAGATCAAAAATTCATTTTTATGCATATAAATTTATTTGAAATAAAAATTATTTGCCAATGCTATTTGTAGTCCCGGCCCATGGGGGCCCGGATATTGAAGCCCATTGAGGCCCGTTTTGTCCTTCAGTCAGTTCGGTTGTTGCTCTCGAACCGAACCTGAGACCTCTAAGGAAATCCGAAACGCTCAAACCACTTTGTCCAACCTGCTTTGGTGAGTAGCGTCTCTTGGAATCACCATAGGCTTTAATAAATTTCAATGGTTGATTACCAACAAAATTTACTGTTAATCATATATTAACACTAATAACAAAAAATAATAATGATAATGATGGATGGTTGTTGAGACTTGAAAATGCGAGATGGAATAGGATGCTATCATTTTCTATCACTAAATATAAATATATTATGATCCTTAATTAATTAATAAACAAATGGGATAATAAGTGCTTTTGCAAATACATCACTTGTCATCTTCTACCCAATTTTTAATCATATGGTACCATATTTTCTTTTGGTTTGGGTGGTGGGTCCATTTCCACTGAACCCATATCCGCCTCCACAACACTTCAAAACCCGAACCGAAACTACACTAGACCATTTCTTTTTAACTCGAAACTTGATTAACATATATGCATAAAATAGGCAGAACAAATTCATATATTTTATGCAAAATAAATTTTGTAGCTCGTTTCCATGCAATTGAGTTAGATATTTAAATTCATGCCTAAAAAAACGGACTTGAAACTCGAATGGTAGATAGTGATGTTAATAGTTACTATCTATTTGATCCATTTATTGTGTTTATAAAAAGTTGATGTGATGACTTGTTGGTGCTTTGAACCTAAACTGAGTAATGGCTATGGGGGCAAATTTGATTCTTTTCTTTTTAGTTAGTTTTGAAAACGATTGTTTGTTGCTAAAAACAAAAATGAAATGAAAGGATTGTGGGGGAATAGATGATAAGAAATTGCTGTGACCCACTAAAATTCATAGTGCTTTGCCACTTTCAACTTTCAAGCAACAATATTTTCCCAACATTATTGACACCACCTAATAATAGTAGTAACACTATGGACCCCAAAAAAGGAATTTATTATTGTTGTTCAACCGAAAAGAAAATAAGAATTCTAAGTCGAAAATTATTTGACTTAGGCTAAGTCAACAATGATGTGATGAAACCTCATTAAAATTATTGAATCCGGTGGGTCGCTCCGCTCCCATCAATTAACTTGGATGGATATGAGTGAAATTAAATAAGGTGTCATTACCTCATTGGCTTGACTTAGGCTAAGCCAAATATCTGTTGGTTTAGATTCCTTATTCTCAATAAACAATTATAGGTGTATTTTCACAAGTTATATTTTCTTACCGTAGAACAAATTTAGTTGGTATTTTTTTTATGTCAACGTATTCGTCACGACTCATAAGATCATTTTATATTTTTATGCCCCTCTTTAAGTCGTTCAATTAATTTCTTAATTTGACAAAAAGGAACAAAAATATTGTTAAGAATTGAAAAATATTTTTTCATATATTTTAATTTGTTAAAGATAAAATATATTTTATAATCAATCTCAAGTTTGTCCTTTAAAAAAACTAAACCAACCAAGAAAATAGAAATTAAAAATATTGAATGTCTTGATAAATAGATAAACAAGTGGTTTCAAAAACTTAAATGGTATTTTATTTTTTTAATATAAATTATGTTTAGAAAGATTAATGGGTCCTCAGATATAGAGATGGTCAGATGGGCTGCAAATATCTGTTTTGAAGTCCTAAATTTAGTTCTTATTATTATTATTTGTAAAGGGTAAGTTTATAACCATTTTTGTTTATTTTTCTTTAATTTTGTTAAAGACTCCATTTTTACATAATATAGGTTACACAATGTCAAAAACAATTACAGCATCTACACGACCACACGCAGGAGGCGCGTGGTTTCAGTTAATACCGTTGTTTAATTAACCATCAATTCTCTTTTTTGCTGTTGTTTTCATTTTTTTCTCTGAATTTTCTCTGTTTTTTCCTCTGAATTTATCGTTGTCATCATCACCACCTTTCCAAAAGGGCTCGCCTTTATTGGGTAGATTGGTTCGTGTAATAGCCATGGCTGTGTGATTTAGATTCACAGTAAAGTTGTTGCGTTGCGTTGCGTACATGTG
Source organism: Pelargonium citronellum (assembly GCA_036897665.1). Taxonomy (NCBI): domain Eukaryota; kingdom Viridiplantae; phylum Streptophyta; class Magnoliopsida; order Geraniales; family Geraniaceae; genus Pelargonium; species Pelargonium citronellum. The sequence goes on from JAYMSZ010000102.1 coordinate 10,048, forward strand.
CGTTTCATGCCAATCACTCTCTCGTCTCTCTACTTAATTGCTTCTATATATAATTATATATATAAAATTATATTCCTTCTTCTTCTTCTTCTTCTTCGTGTGCACTATAAGAAGAGACCACCAAAAAGCTCTGTGTTTCTCTGTTTTTCCTGAAACCCATTTCAGGCTGTTGTTTTGGTGAGTCCTTGGTTCTCTCAAACCTGTCTCCGAATTATATGGGTTCTTTGGATTTAGATGGAGGAGAGCAAAGTTAGCTCCTTTTCTCCAACCCAGGTACAATTTTTTTTTCCTCTTCTCATTTTTTTCTTAATTCATTGTTTTAGAGTTTTAGCTCGTAATTCATGGATTTTCGATTGTGCCCATTATTCGAGACGCCCAAAAGTGATGTTTTTGGTTGGTGGGTTGGTTTGTTTAATGTGTTTCAATAATTTACCAAAGTTGGAATGATTGAAAAAAAGGTAGTAACTTTGATGGGAATCTGAGTTGGAAAGATTAAAACCTAGATTGTTGGTGTGCACAGGCTGTTGATTTGGGAGCTCTCGAGTGAAGAAATGATCATTTCTGCGTATGGAAAATGCAATTTTTGATCTGGGTTTTTGCTGGAAAGAGGAGGAAAAAAGTTTTTTTATGGAGTGTTGAGATAGATTAGTTCGATAGTTGAATTGAATCCTATGGAGCAGCCGGAGCAGCGGCCGGAAGGGCCAAACCAGCCGGCGACGAGGAAAAAGATGACCAAACAGTTGACCGGAAAAAGGGACGATAATCCACTACATTCTGCAGCAAGAGCTGGACATTTAGAGGCTATGCATGATATCATTAACAGCAAAACAGATGATGAATTGAAGGAATTGCTGGCTAAGCAAAACCTATCCGGCGAAACAGCCCTTTATGTTGCTGCTGAATATGGTTATGTTGATATGGTGAGAGAGTTGATTAAGTACTATGATCTTGTGGATGCTGGCATACAAGCAAAGGATGGTTTTGATGCTTTTCACATTGCTGCTAAACAAGGCGATTTGGGTATGTTTGAGCTTTATCTGTTTGATTCGCTATCTGATTGTTTGTTTTTATGGTCAAAAGGCGAAATGTGAGTGAATGTTTTGTGATTGTTGTTTCAGATGTGTTGCATGCGCTCATGGAGGCTCATCCAGAACTGACCATGACTGTGGATTTATCAAACACCACTGCTTTGCACACAGCTGCAATGCAAGGGCACGTCGAGATTGTGGAGTTTTTGTTAGAGGCCGGAAGTAGCTTAGCTACCATTGCTAGAAGCAATGGGAAAACCGTGCTGCATTCAGCAGCGAGAAATGGGCATTTGCAGGTTGTGAAGGCTATTCTCGAGAAAGAGCCCGGGATGGCAATTAGGACTGATAAAAAGGGCCAAACACCACTTCACATGGCAGTGAAAGGGCAAAATGTAGACATGGTTGATGTGTTGATTAAGGCGGATCCTTCGTCGATAAACATGACTGATACCAAAGGCAACACCGCGTTGCATATAGCCACACGAAAGGGTAGAGCTCAGGTAAATGAAAATTAGCCTCTCCTTTACAATTTGGCCAGTTACATGCATCTTGTGGACAATTTATCCTAATATCATTAGTCATGAATTGGTCATTTGTTTGGTGTTTAAACTAATTTTTGTTGACTTCATGGCTGCTTCTGCTGTTGGGTTGCAATTATATGATGATGTTTGAATCAATCTGATCTTGGGATTAGCATCTTTCTAATATTGTAATCACAACCTTCTTAGAGTCCTTTTAATATTGATTTCAGATTTCAACTGTTGCTTGACATGCTAACAAAATCCTGATTTATCTGACAACTTGCCTAACCTTTATTAGAACTCTGTACAATAATGTATCATAAAGTCAAACATATTAGAAGCTTAAACTGCTAACATATCAACTACTTCAATAATAAACGAAATCTCCATAGACCTTGCTTCATTTCTGTGTTTCCATTAGTATTCATAATGGTAACTTGACCTGAAGCTTATCAGTAAACTGCATTTTGGTTCTGGGTCTATTGTATAGAGTTATTTGAAACTCTAGTTGTGAACATTTATGGATTTACTAGCTCTTCAAGTAGCACTCATATGTCACAAAATGCTAGATCTTGATGTTACTTGTTTCATATGTGCAGATTGTGAAGTTGCTGCTTGATCAAAGTGAAACAGACACAAAAAAGGTTAACAGATCAGGTGAAACAGCACTTGACACAGCTGAGAAAACTGGAAACCCTGAGATTAAAACCATCCTGCAAGAGCATGGAGTCCAGAGTGCCAAATCCATGAAGCCCCAAGCACCAAACCCTGCACGCGAGTTGAAACAAACTGTTAGTGACATCAAACACGAGGTCCACAACCAGCTAGAGCACACTCGCCAAACCAGAAGACGCATGCAAGGCATTGCCAAACATATCAACAAGCTGCACGTTGATGGCCTCAACAATGCCATCAACTCCACAACTGTTGTTGCTGTCCTAATAGCCACAGTAGCTTTTGCAGCCATCTTCACTGTCCCGGGCCAATACGTTGATGACCCCGAAAACATCCCTCCAGGGCAGTCGCTAGGCGAAGCAAACATTGCTCCAAAAGCCCCATTCATAATCTTCTTTGTGTTTGACTCCATAGCTCTCTTCATTTCACTAGCTGTGGTTGTGGTCCAAACCTCAGTGGTAGTGATAGAGAGCAAAGCAAAGAAACAGATGATGGCAGTTATAAACAAGCTCATGTGGCTGGCTTGTGTGCTAGTTTCTGTGGCATTTTTGGCACTGTCTTTTGTAGTTGTGGGAGAGAAGGAGAGGTGGTTGGCAATAGGAGTGACCATAATTGGGACAACTATAATGGCTACAACTTTGGGTACTATGTGCTATTGGGTGATCATGCATAGGATTGAGGCAAAAAACATGAGGAACATCAGGAAATCAGCACAGGGAAGCAGGGGATCAAGATCTTGGTCATTGTCTATGCTGTCTGATTCTGATGTGTTGAACAATGATAAGAAAATGTATGCAATTTGAAAATTACCCAAATTATACAGATACTTCTTTCAGCATATATACTCAGATCCAATACATGTATCATCCTTGCTTCTTCAAGTTAACAAATATTGTGTACATTTCTTACCAAATTGAACATAGTTTTTTTGGTTTTGTTACTTTCTGATTTTTTTTGTAGATGTCTTCATTTTACTGATATGTGAGGCAACACATTGAAGAAAAGCCAACTTTTGAGTGCTTTGAATTTATATATGTATATATGCACATTGCCTTCACTAATGGATGTGGATGATAACACCTCAACCAACTTTGCTGGACTATCTCATCAAAGACCATAGCTAGTCTTTTAATAACATTAACCTTCGGCTGCTCAGTCCTTTTCTTTTAAAGTAAGACCAAATCCACATTTACAGTCATTTGAGTTGGTGTTTCTAATTGGTTTATAAAATAATGTTTTATAATTAGTTAGAGCTTGAATCAATTATCAATTCATCAAGATTGAGATTGTTTTGATGGGTGATTGATGAGACATTTGATTTTTTTTTTTAAATTGATAGATTCAAATACAACATTATTGGTGATGCAACACTTTGATTCAATGTCAATGGAACGTGCAATGTATTAGGTATCAAGTTGTTCTAGAAGTCTGATATGAGGTTTCACACTTAAATCTTCATGTTTGAGACAACATTAGAATTGTTGAATTTAGAGTTTGTGGATTTGTGCACCCGGCCCAAAACACACTATGATGCTAAATATAGGTTCTAATTCCACCCCGGATGAAAGAAAAAGAATCTCTACAATAGTGAAAGTAGGGATCTACTAATGTGATTTCTAGAGACAAATTAGAAAGAATAGAAATGAGAAATAAAACAAGTGATTTTCAAAGTAGAAAAATGATACATGACTCGTGCCTCGAAAGAGTATTTATACTCACAAAATTAAGATGTATGAGATAATGTGTCGTCTTGTGATTGATTGTTGACGATGACACGTGAGTTTTCACGATGTCATGTGTTTGCGTCATGACGGTGGCAACAACAATCATAGTGAAGTTTGGGAGGTTGCTCCTAAAATGAGACTTGACTTATATAACAAGGTTTTGGTGGGCCAATGAGTGTGGGCTGGGCTCTTTTTTCATCAAACCGAACAACAAAAACGTTATTGGTAGGCCCACGACCGTTTTGATCGGAACTTGGGGTTGCTTATGCCAGACTGAAACAAAATCAATTTCAGTCCTCGCCGTCGTCTTCTTCGTCTCTGATCTCTCAGGCAGTGACGGACTGATTCAGTGACTGTGCGATCCGAATATGGACGATGAATTGCTTGAATTGCAGAGACAATTCGAGTTCGCTCAACAGGCCAAAGCCAGCATTCGCTTATCTGAGCGCAACGTCGTCGAATTGGTCCAGAAGCTCCAAGAGCTTCGAATCCTCGACTTCGACCTCCTCCACACCGTCTCTGGAAAAGAATACATCACTCCGGTACCTATATTTTCTTCTCTGTTTCGTTCCTGAGAAAACCTGAGAACTCTGAATTTAAGCTTGAGTGAAAATTGTTTTATGATTCTGTGATTACTGATCTTAACAAAATTATATAGAACGATTGAATTTAACTAAGCCGGAATGTTTGATTTTGGCTCAGGATATTTAAGGATTTGGCTATCAGTGATTGTAAATGTAAACTCTTAATTTATTTATCATATTTTTACATTTTCTAAGCTAAACAGGGCATTGTTAGGGTTTGAATTTAGAATTCACAGTCATTTCAGCATCGATTTTCTCTGTGTTTCTTTTGTATGCAATTTTCGTCTGTAGTGATTTGGGGTTTTATGCAATAGGAACAACTAAGGCATGAAATGGTTGCGGAGATCCAGAAAGTAGGGCGTGTCTCTGTCATTGATCTCGCTGATACTACTGGGGTTGATTTGTATCATGTAGAGAAACAAGCTCAACATATAGTTGCTGATGATCCAGGACTTATGTTGATTCAAGGGGAAATAATATCACAATCTTATTGGGATTCAGTGGCTGAAGAAATTAATGATAGGCTTCAGGAATGCAGTCAAATTGCTCTGGCTGAACTTGCCGCACAGTTGCATGTGGGCTCCGAATTAATTGCATCTGTATTGGAGCCACGCCTAGGGACCATGGTAAGTGGTAACTTGTCTTTTGCAATTCTATGATATTTTGGAATGACGAATGGTAAAATTATGACATGAGCTTGTGTTCGCAATAGGTGAAAGGTAGGCTTGAAGGTGGGCAATTGTATACTCCTGCTTATGTTGCCCGTGTCAATGCCATGGTCCGTGGTGCCGCTAGGGGTATTACAGTTCCAACAAATTTATCAGTGTTGTGGAGCTCTTTACAGCAACTCCTGCTTGAAATGAATGGAGCTAGTGGTGTAGCTGTTGAATCTTCTTTTTTCCAGACCCTCTTTAATGCTTTGATGAAAGAAGGCGAGATACTTGGATCCCTTCGTGCTGGAGTTCATTGGACCCCAACTGTATGTGACAAATCTTCAATTTGTTTTGTTTAGGTGGTTTAAATTCATGTTATAGGAAGAATAATTTCTGAATGCTGCTGAAATGATTTTTGTTTGCTCTATTTGAGATTTTTTTTTATTTATTTCAAAGGGTACAACTGAACTGATTACCAAAGTTATATGTGATTATACTTAAATGAACTCTTACCCCTAACAGAGATGATGGAGTTGTAGAGCGTGTAGGCGGAGGGGATTATGGGAGCTTGATAATTTGAAATGTTCTCCATATTGTTCATGTGAATGCAGTTCTTATGTAACTGTTTCTTTTTACACTGAATGCTACTTTCCAACAGGTCTTTGCCATTGCTCAGAAGGAATGTGTAGATTCTTTCTTTTCACAGGTTTGGATAATTATTTCTCCTTCAGTTTGCAAATATCAAATATTCAAATACCTTTGTAAATGCATACTCCCTTTTGGGAGTGCTAAAGTGGTCAAGCATCTTACAGAGTTTTTAAGAAAGATTTGTTTAGAGTATAATCTTCTGTCTTTCTATCATGCATTGCAGAATTCATTTGTTAGCTATGAAGTTGTGCGTAAACTTGGGATTCCCCAGCCTATTCAGTTTCTGCAGGTATTTTATGCCTTTATGTTTATTTTAACTTAGATCTAAGCGTCATGGAATATCTATTAAGTAATTTTCAGTTGAGTAAGCTTCTCTGGTTCTTTTATGTTGATTTTTGGTCATGCACTCCATTGTAGTCCAGGTATCCTGAAGGTGTTCCGCTAGACACTACATTTGTTCACCCCTCAACAGTTGAGATGCTGGATGCTGCTACTGAAGATGCTATTGAGCGTGGTAGCTGGTAAGAGTTATTTGTAGGGAACTCAACTTATAATCTTGTTCCTTCGCCAATTTTTTTTTTCTTTTCCCTAGAACTGTTAGCCTACTTAACTTTACTCGCATATGCTAATAAAGTAGTGGGGACCCCAATAATCAAAGGCAAAAGTGGAGCCCCCTACCCTCTTAGGCAAAATATAAAAGGAAAAGGTCCTAACACAGTTGTAAGGTTTTTAATTGTCTGGAGTTGCTAAACTAAAGAAGCAATTGATGATGTAATAGTCATTTTATTTTATTTCAATGGGTATAAATTTTTATTGCTTAAAACTCTTTTATGTTAATACTTCTACTGGTCTTCATAGTACTAGCTACCACAGTAGCACACAGTTTATGCCTCCACTTTCCTTCATGGAATATCACTTTCATCTATACCTTGAATTTCTTGGTATTGTTATTGACTTGTTTAAGAGAACTTTTGGAATTTTTGTTGCCCTCTTTTGAAATCTATGATTGAATTAAAAAAATTGCAACTTAATCCATGAAAACTTCTATTCAAGTTTGTTGAAATTAATAATTCTGACTGAAAACATATTAATTTTATTCTTATCCTGGCCTGATAAGATATTTTTTCATACAATCTTGATATTTTTTTTCACATATTAATTCTTATGATTTATGCAGGTTTGATTCTCTTTCAATATTACCTTCATCCTTTGGGACCCAGGATGCATCTAAAATATTGGCCCATTGTCCATCTGTTCAGTCAGCCGTCAAGGTGATTTTCTAGTACCATTTCACTAACGTCTAATGGTCTTATTCTGTGATTTGCACATTAATTTGTTTTTATTTTTCTTTGCAGGCTGACAAAGCACTTATTTTGGGGAAGTCTTATGTATTAAGCCATAACTTTATCAAGGTATAGCCAATGTATATTTAATTGCTAAAAAGTGAAGGAAAAAAAAAAACACCCACTCACACATGATGTCATTTTTCTCGTCTTTCTTTTTGGTTGTGTTTGCTGATATTTCAGAAAGATTTCAGTAGGTCTGCATCTAGTGACATGTTTTAGTTTCTCATTGAATTTCTGATTTTTCAATTCTCCAATCTTTATGACCAGGATGTCTATGATCACTTAGAAAAGGAGATGGAAACACTTGATCTTTCAGGCTCTTCTGGTAAGATACAGCTGGATGATTTGCACTTGGCCAAGGAACCTAAAGCTGGGCAGGATTCAGGAAAACATTCCGAATCTAGTGAAACTGGTAATGAGAGCGGTAGTAATAAACAGGGCATGGAGAAAGGCTCAAAAAAGAAAAGGGGGAAATCTTCTGGGAATGCTAAGAAGGAAGAACCTGAAAGTAATCTGGATGACCAAGAATACATTCCTACGAAATCCAAGAAAAGTCAGAAGAAAAGCAAGGATACACCTTCCTTACAAGTGTCAGACTCAAGAACAGGGGCCAATAAAGTGGTTAAAACAAAAGAGGATAATCTGAACACACCTTCAGATGAATGGTTAATGGAAAAGATTATGAAGCTTGTTCCTGACTTTGAAGAACAATGTATGCTATTCTGAATCCCTTATTATTGCTCCTTTATTTTTGTAGTCCTTCACCCAATAAGGCATACACCTCCACCCACATTGACAGATGCAGTGGTCTTATTTGATAGGTATTGATGATCCCAAAGTAGTACTTTTACCTTTAGCAAACTATTTGAGACCTAAGCTTATCAATTCTTGGAAGGAGAAAAGGAAAGCATTGTTTATGGAAAACGCCGAGAGAACGAGACGTTTGCTTGATAAGTTGCAAAAGAAGTTTGATGAGGTTAGGTTATTGGCAAATGTGTTTTCCCTTCCTCTTGCTTAGTTGAATTGTTGGTACTTTAGTTTTTCTTACTATGGTTCCCCCCTTCCCCTAGTCTTTCTTAAATATGCAGCTATATGAGAAGGCATTAGATTTGTTTGATGATGACCAAGCAAATTCGGTAAGTTCTTCCTAATTGATAATTTGATATATTAAGAGTCACCTTTGATGATAAAAAGTTTAAATGAATGGTTTATGATTTTCAGGTCAATTTGCACAGGCATTTGTTAAGAACAACCGCTGCGACTATCGTGGATATGCTGTTGCTTAATTTGGTAGCAATTATGCCTCTCTCTCCTTGTTTGAATTAATGACCTAGTGTTAATGGGCTAAGATATAGTATTATGGTTGAAGGAGGTTCTAATACTGTGGATTCATTTAACATAGGATGTGCACAACAAATTGAAGAATGGAATTGAAGTCGAAGAACCCCAAAATCTGGAAGCTGTTTCGCTTAGTCCTGGAGAAAGAGCTACTATTGTATGTATTTATCTATATACATGAACAATTGTAGTTTAGAGTTCTGTTATATTGGATCTAAGTTGTACTATCTCAAGTTCTTCATTTGGGTAAACGCTGCTAGGATCTAATCTTTCATATGTTATTGCAGGCAAAAAGTTTTCCAGGATCTCTTTCAAAGAAGGCTCTTGTAGTAGTTGAAGCTTTGGGAGGAAAGGTTTGTGCTTTGTGTCACGACCACCGAATTTTCGTGGTTGAGATCTATTTTTTGTGAAATTAACAGTTTGTTTTAAATCCCTTCAAAAAAAAACAGTTTGTTTTAAATGGTTATCTGATTGGTAATGGGGGAATAACATGTTGGTATGTGTTCTCTTATGGTAGCCAATTGAATCGTCTGATACCAACTTGTATTTAGATTGTATATGTGGAATCATAAACTAACTTCGAAAATTGTATGAAGTATTTGATTCCTATCTGAAGGTTGATTAAAGGACAAAGCAAAGTTTATATATTTGAACTGTTTTTTTTTTTTTGTTTATGAAATTCTGGTCATTGATGGTGATAAACATAATGCATACCTTCTTTATTTTGGTATATTAGTCTTACAGTCTTTGCAATCTATATTTGCTACATTGGTAGCACTCTCCAAATATCGCATGCTAGTTTATTTTTCTGGAATTTCTGACATGATTTTTCTCTCAACAACTCATGTGGCAGCGAGTGGATACATTCATGACTGCACTAAGAGACTTTGCAGAGGAGAGGTATCACGTCCCTTTGTTATTTTAGTGTTTGTGAGCTTCAATGTGGACTGTGGTCCCTTCATTGACATGATTTGGTACTTCATTTGTGTTTTGTATTTCATCTTTTCAGTGGGTTACTTACTAGAAAGCTTGACAAGAAATTGGAAAGAACTCTTTTACATTCTTATCGCAAGGTAGGCTCTCGGCATTTAATAAATGTAATGACTTAATTTGTGTTCATAATGCAACATGTTTATATATTGATAGAGCTGGTTCTGACCTAGGAGTTGCATATGATCCCTGTATCGAGCTACTGTCATCTTCGGATAGTTGTAATGTTGTAAACCACCCAGTTTGGTTGAAATTGTTTAAATAATTGAGAAACATATGATAAGATCAGCTACCATAGCCAAGCATAAGCTTATCACACCTTTGTTATAAACCTGTGACTGACAGTAGCCAAAAGCATTGTTTCTTTCTTTTTTCTGGATAGGCAATAAACTAGGTAGAAGATATATCATACATAGATATTCTTATTTGCGTTCTCTTTTCAAATTGTTATTATCAGGATTTGACATCTCAAGTTTCTGCTGAAACTGATCCAGTAGCTCTTCTGCCAAAGGTGGTTTCCTTACTTTACGTCAAGGTGAGTAAAAATGTCTTTACCTTGATAGACCTTTCTCATGCATGATTTGTTTGTTGCCCCTTTTAAGTTTTGATTTATTTTTCCCCATAGGTTCACAATAAAGCTCTTCAAGCCCCTGGGAGGGCCATTTCTGTTGCTATTTCTCGATTAAAGGTATGTAGTATATATGCTTGTCCAAAAAAAGGGAAGAAGCCTATTTTATCACATTACAAGCAAATTCTGTAAATATGGAGAATTCAGATATAGTATTATGGAAACCTTCATTGCTTATCTGGAGGGCCACTTAGCAAAGTCAAGCTGAATACTAGGTCTACATACATGCTAGATAGTAGACTCTATGATTCACAGCCTCTTCATTAGCTTGAACACTTGTCATGTTAGTTTTTTGCTCGGAAATTATGAAGAATAGCAACATCATAAAGTAATCTTCCAGTCTAAAATTGCTAAAGCTGTTGGACCATTTACCCCAGTTATTTCAGAGCACTTTCAAGTTGGTATTGTTCGGAGTAATCTAGGAATGGAGGATATTGTCATATTGTTAATCAAATCTGATGGTAGTAGCATCTTTGCTTTTAGTCAAAACCTATAACTGGAGATGGTATGTTCTGTTTTGGGTTAGTTAAAGAAGCATTGGTTAATCTTCTGTGCAGTGAAGTAAATTTTGAGGATAAGATCTTACTTAATGGTCACTAAAATTTTACCTATCAGCAGATGAAGTACTCCGTATATTCTACAATGTTAGGTTTCTTATCTGATTTTGTCTCAAACATGCATAAATGATTTTTCAGGATAAACTAGATGATTCAGCTTACAAGATCCTGACAGATTATCAAACTGCAACAGTGACCCTTCTAGCATTGATGTCCGCTGCAACCGGTGATGTGAGCACATCTTACGATGGAACATTTGTCATGAATTTATTTATACATGTTGTGTCTTATTGATAAATGCATGAACTTTTCTACTTTGATCAGGAACAAGACTGTTCATCTGATCGAATTGCGAGTAAAAAGGAGCTCCTGGAGAACCTGATGCCGGCGCTGAAAAGCTTGGTTTTGAGCACCTCACAGCCGTGACTCAGCATGTAATCACATGTCCGAATGCTTTATATAAACTTGAAAAAGATGCTTACATAGAATATCTCATTGACTGCTGTGACAAATTTGTAATGTAGGTGTGACATTTTAGAATTCATCTTTATCACACTTGGGAGAAATAAACCACAAAAATCAAACAATTGATGATATTATATGCGCACAGAAGAGAATGGGGTAGAAGGAAATGGATGATTTTTTACTGCAACAAGATAAATACGAACAATTGATTACAATTTTGCCTAATTGAAGGAACATTAATGCTGAATACACACTCAGGCAGGCACTAGTTAAAATGAGTTTGATGAGCTAAGAACTTTACATTGTAAGTCGAAAATGTTTGTTAATGTTGAGGAGGTAAGGCAGGTCTCTTTTCCAACATATCGTAATGGAGAACAAAATTATCCTGCACCCACCCATGATTATACTTGCTTAGCATGATAAAGACAGACTAGAAGTGCCAAGGATGTTAATAAAAGTAAATGGAAATAATCTATCAGCACAAACCTTGCGTATTGTTTCAAACATATTTGGGTCAAAACAGTGATAAGATCCTCTTTCGTAGGTGTTTGTCTTCACAAGTGGCTCCATGTTTGGGACCCTTATCAACCATGCTCGAAGCTCTTTGTGATAGAACCATCCCCTGTTGTAACTGCCAGTGCCAGCAATACAAAACTTACTCTCAGCCAACATTCCTCAGCCGTCATTTAGTATTTTGGATGATACATGAGATATTACATAAATATATACTCCTTCCGTCTTAAAATGAGTCCTTTTCTCCCAACATTTTATTCTCAAAATCACAGTCCACTTTCTATTTTAAGAATTAGTTATGCATGAATTACCAATAGTATCTATGAAATAAGTTGGTCCCTCTGTCCCAAAATGAGTGCACTTCTTTCTATTTAGAGAAAAAATTATCTTGCGTTGTATATTTACTCTTGAATCCTCGTTATCATGTGTTATAGAAAAACTTAAGAGACACTAATTAACTTTTTATAAAGATATCATTGGCAATTCATGCCAACTTCCTAAAAAAGAAAAAAGAAAAATCATTTTGAGACGAAAAATCAAGAGAAATATGACTCATTGTGAGACTGAGAGAGTAACTCACATGCCATGGAAATATGAGAGTAAACACAAAAAGAAAATCAACAATATCTGCACATACAGCTCATTTGCAGCGTATAATTGGGCTTCGTCTTTTGGCATGCTGCAAATTTCACAGAAAACATGAGTCAGTTTTAACATCTTCAAAGCTATATATATATATATTTGCAACAGAGTAACTAAGACCCAATTAAGTTATGCACCTGTAAAATATGTAAAACAATGTTTCCACTGTGAACTTTGAAAAGTAGCCTTGCTGCAGCCATCGAAAAGGAAGATAAGACTCGGAAAAGAATAATTGATGCACACTGAAAGTACACTAAAGATAAAAACGAGCATCTCACATGTAGAGCAGGTGGTTGTTTAGCATAATAACATTGTGGCACGGTAAACTCTGGGTCGCCCTTAGCTGGTTCGTCAGACCAAGGAGAACCAAACGTCTTGTGGAGATTTTCAGCTGAATTCAAATTCAACCCAAGTGTTGTCAGGTCAATTCCAAGTGCGAGAGAAGTCAGATCGGGATCACTCATCCTAATGACACTTAGCAAGCCAAGTAGGCCAAAAGGATCTGGAGAAGACTGTGCTGCCTGCATGGATTTCATGCCTTGATCCCTGTACGATTGATTTGCAGCCGACAGTTGTTGGAGGCGAAACTGTGATTGGTTCTGGTGTTGATACTGCTGAATGAGCTGATCATATGAACCCATATTAGAAACCGTGTTTGGAGAATTTAGAGGTCTCAATCCAATCCCGGGTGGCCCACTAGTCTGAACAATAAAAAGTGCATCAATTAGAAAGATAACAGCACATATCTTTCACCAACGTAGTCTTTTAACCGTATATCTCAATACATTTGACACGAGACGAAAATATACATAATTGTTACTGTAACTTCACATTAACACTCTTGTTTCCCAAAACCAGGTCCAATTTAGTACAAAGAATAACACGACCAATTCCAATACCTGTGAATGATAGGTCGAATGTGAAGATGGAAACATATCAGAGCCATGTAAATGGAGAAGATCCTGATTGTTAACAGGTGAAAAGGAAATGCCACTACTGACTGATGGAGAATGTTGCTGTTGCTGTTGCTGCTGTGGCCGATGAGATGAATATGTTCCAGCCAAATTAAATCCAGCAGATCTCCCCATCTGCATATGAAAACAATTTTAAGCACAGGAACAACTAAAAATTTAGTAATTAAAACAAATTCAGGGTTGATTAATCTTTAAAGAAGTTAGACTAACAGAGAAGTGCTGAGATTGAATCATTGACATTGTATTGTCATGAAGCTGATCTTTTTGGTGCATCTCCATGCTATAATCACCATTACCGCCTATAAAAGATCCAGAAATATAGTCAATAACGATAGATTGAGAATGCAACTATGCAATTTCAGTACAATATACATACTTCCAAGCTTCTTTATGTTAAACCAAAACACAACATTCATCACACAGAATAGAATTATGAACAGGCAGATAAGAGGTTTAAAAGGTACACAATATAAACAATTGTAATGATGCGCATAAGTGCTATGAATTATAATGTAGATGGGAAAACTAAGGCGTGTAGAAGTTATTATGGTACACCGGAGAGGAAAAATAGCCCCCAAGACTTATCCCTATATGGTGCTGCTGTTGGACTAAATCTCAACTCTCCGGGATATCGTATATCTCGTTAATTTTCTTCAATGATGTGGGATACTTGTGCACCAATCCACCAGCAAGTATGTTTATCACACTATCACAAATCCACCAAATGGTGTATGGGCTACAACATAGGGTTGATAATGCCATCAATAAGCTTATGAGTTATCTTTGCAACCATGTGGTGTATGGGCTACAACAGGGTCCAGTGCCAAACATAGAAGATCTATTAGTCATCTGCAAAACATAGACCTATAAATTCAAACCTGTAACCATATTGCTTAATAATTTGAAGCTATATGAATTTAAAAACCATTATTTGATTTAATTCCTATTTTAAAATATTCCCCAATCAAATACAAAAGACGTTTACCTAATCAACAAAAAATTCCAAACAAGCCTAGTAGTTATATGAACAATGTACAGCTACTACTTGGCATGAAATGTAGTATATATAACCTAGGTCATGTGAATATGCAAACATGCACGCACCTTTAAATCCTGGTCCAGGTAGAGCTGGAAAATCTTCATTTTGAATGCTAAACTCTTGGTTTTGTTGAACAATGGGACCAAGACCTTGCTTGCGAAGTGAACCTGAAAATTTATTCTTTAAATCACATTCACAATTAAGGGGGAACAATGGAAGAACAGAGTTCTACTTCAGCAAAGTTAAAATATCTTTCCGATATATTACCCAATTGTCCTTGAGGCCCACCGGCAGAACTAGGACGACTTGTCAACTGAGGGAAATCATTATTAATGTCAAAAGGAGAGCTATCATTAGAGTTCACATCATTCAACATGCCCATAGAACTTAGATTATTCACCGCTTGAACGTGGCTTTGAGAAAGTGGACCCCCAGGAGGATAGGAACTTCCTAACATAGACATTACCTGCGGAGATCCTGAACCCAACAAGTGTGTCAAACAATATATTAAAACAGTTTTTTGCCAATGATGAAAACTTTCTAGCAAAAAACATATAGAAAGATAATTAGCAAAATGAACATATGAAAACGATAGTAACAATGATAGAAAAAGGGAACATAAAAAACGAAGTATATCCTGTCAACAAGGCAATCCACAACACAAACATCGAGACATCCACATTGAAAACCTAGGGAACTCCAAAAACTAAAGGTTTTACAATAACATATATGGCCTTGAAATATCAAGCCCAGCAGCTCTTTAAGAGAACTAAGGGAACACAATCATCAATACGTCTAATTGTCACTTATGTAAGAATCAAGTTCAGTGGAGAAGAAAGCACAAACTTGGGAAGAAATGTGGCCACCTTGACAATAGAACTCATCTAACAGTAAAACAGAATTTAAACTAAGCTCAGCAATGCTTTCTATAACTATTTCAACCATTTAAGACAAAGTTCTACATTAACACTGCCAAACAATTATCACATTTCACTCTAAACCGACTAACTACAATCTCTCAGAAGTTATCAAAACATACAAATAATTTTATTGTGTTGGTAATAGTACAAAATATCGAACTAGATGGTATAACCACGAAATTACAAACATAATAACACACACATATAAATAGTCACCAATGGAAAATATTGTACCTTGTGGAAGCACACCACTCATCAATCGATTTTGTCCTTGAATACTTAAACTTCCAGATCCACTATTCCCGGTTAAGTTCAATCGAGAAGAAAGACCCGGCATAGACAATCCTCCACCAGAGCTTATGCTCCTTCCAATATTGCCCCCACCGACCATATTTCCCATAGAACTTGTGATTCGAGAACCTGCATTACCCAGAATTTGGGATACACCACCCAAACCTGGAACAGCATTTCGGTTACCAATTGCGGCTGAGGTAGGGAAAATCCCAGGAATTGAACCCCCAACTCCATTTGTGCTACTACTAAATCCAGGATTTCCTACAGCACTTATACTTCCTCTATTTGTAACTCCTGAATGTCCATGGGAGCTTCCATGAGATAACTGCAAAATAAATTAACAAAAAAAAACTGACATATTATAAAACTAGGAGTAAACAAAAGTGAGTGACAGAAAAGATTAAGCTCTTGAGCTGCTGTCAGTCTTCTCAAACTACAAACATGATGTGAATATTATAACTACCTGGGAAAGAGCTACAGGGAGATTATTTGATGCAAATCGACCACTAGAAAGGCTTCCAGTAGGTTGTTGCACTCCACCTGAAGGAACATTGTTCATTGTGGAGTTTCTCGATGACAGAGTACCTGTCATGTTGGGGACGTTAAAATTCCCATGAATGTTGTGCATTCCTGGGATATTACCTGAAAATAAAACCTTTATGCATTAATTATGACAAATATGTATTTGTGAAACTCCAGCAACAATAACCCACCGTGATGAAAAACAGGAGAGGCCGCGCCAGACTGCCCCGAGAAAGAAGTAGCAAAAGAACGCCCAGAGCTGTCTGGAAGATTTGATGTTGACCCGTTGACAGACGACTGCAAAAAGAAATTACGTCACATTTCATAATAAACAGACAACCAGACACCCAAAAATAATAGTAACAATTATACGACCAAAACACAAAACACAAACATTGACCAAAAGAAACAACTGAATGTTGATTGCATAACAAATCCATTTCCAAAATTTATCATAACTTCGACATGATTCCTAGTATGTAGAGAAGTGCTTTTCAATTTGAATGACTGCAATTAAAATCTAGTTTACAATAATTTCAAGCACAAGATATTTCCAGAGTAACCAGTACACTATATCAACATTGTATTCCTGTTCACCATTAATATAAACCCACTTACAGAAAACAAACGCTTACAAAAAATGCTGCATGGTGATGTACCCAAAAATCTACATATATGGACTAAGCATCAATAGTATGAACACGTTCCACATTATAAACAAATTGAAAATAATAAGATAACACTGTATTCCAATGATTCGGTGATGATAATAATAAGACCCTCGGAAATTTATTATAACCAAACATAAAGTATATCTACTATGGAAAAACTGCTTGCACCAAACAGAATCACTTTCCATTAGGGCAAGGGAAAAAACAAAAACTTCAAATCTAATGGACAGTCCAAAGCATTGAATGTTTGAACACATCATGTAAATACAAGAAAATAACTAATCATGACAATAAAGAAATGTCAAGAAGTTAAATTTTGAGATTGTTGCTCATTGGAATAAACTACAAATAGGTGATAGACAATACATTTAATAACCCCGACATTGCAGATGAATCAAGAGATCATGCAAAAAATCATTCCTTGCTGAGAAGCAGCTTCTCCTTCTCTTGAGAATCAATTGATAAAAAAATTGCAAATTCGAAAAAGCTTTGTCTCGAATATTCAACCTATAGCCTGAAAGGGGATAGCGTGATTGTAAGAGATTTATACAGACATGAAAAGAGGCCGAAGTTAGCAGACAGCCAAATTCATTAAGATAAAATACATGAACAAACCCCACCATAATATTTTTTTCTCTTTGTCAATACATACTTTCAATTACAAACTTGATCCTCTCTGAATTCAAAGACAAACGGCATATACTCCCTCCACCACAAAATAAGTGTCAACTTTTTCTAAAAAAATTGTCCCAAAATGAGTGCACTTTCTACTTTGGCGAGGTAGTTACGCATGTATTACCAACAATATCCCTAATATATGTTAGGTTAAACATTTTGAGTTTGTTACAACAATTGCTAAGGGGTAAAATCTAACTTTAACTAACTCATCCTCAATCTTTATAGAAATGTAAAAATGGACATTCAATTTGGGAGTGAGCGAGTACAATAAATATTACAAAATTATGTTCTCATATACTCTTTCAGCTTTGTGACTTATTTAGACCAATAGTTGCCTATCATAATGTCGTCTAAACAGTTTTAAGAACAATCTGGGGGAGTATTTGTATGGAGAAGAAAATGCATAAGTAAATCACAATACTATAAGATAAACTAACATATACTCCCTCTGTCCTAGAATGAGTGTCCGGTTTTCTCTACCATTTTGTCCCAAAACGACTTTCTCTTCTTCTTTTTCGGCAAATTAGTTACGTATGAATTACCAATAGTTTCTCTCTTAACAATCTAGTTAATATCACTTAAGTTTGTTACAATAGTTACAAAAGAAAATGTACAAACACTAACTAACATATTCTAAATTTTTCTCAAAATAAAAATTAAGACACTCATTTTGGTAGGACGAGAGATGGAGTACATCACATGATCATGAGAATGCAAACAAAAGTAATTACATCTTACTAACTAAGAGAAATTGGAAACCGAGACACTCGATTTGGGATGGAGGGAGCAATAACAAAGTAGAGCATGTAACATCAACTAAAATCATAAGTTAATCAGCTAAGTATGTACTCAGTTTTAATCCAACTACTGATCCTACCTATATGCATGAGCATCATCTCCACACAAGACAAAATCCCTCAGCAATGCAATGCAGCAACTCAGAGTAATGCCGAGCAGAGAAACTAACTATCTAAACCTCCCGTTAGGTTTTTGAGACAAAGATAATGAGAATTTTGGCTCAGTTTCTCACACTTTCTCGGCAAAAATAAAACGAGAACCAGAGAAAAAAATTCAAAATCAACTTCGCAATCTTCTTGAGCAATGCAATCAAGACATTAACTCCGGAATTGAGATATACAAACATGAAACACCATATAAATCACAAAACGAAGAGCAGTGACAGAATGCAACAGTGGAAATGGAGTGGGAAATTTTCTGGAAAAATGAAACTCGGAAACGAGTCATATCAACTCGAAACGTGAAGAAACAGTACCTGAGAAGCAGATCAGAGGAAGACAAAGATCTTCGGTTCCGAGTGAAATAGCGAGTTGGTTTGCCCTAAATCGGGAATCAACAAAATCGAAACAACAAAGGTTGGTTAAGGACAGAGAGAGAGATATTGGGGTGTAGAAGAAAATAAGAAAATGGATTGATGAGTGTCTATTGAAAATATGGGTAAAGTTCCCGTGTGGCGGCGACTTTATTATTGTGAATGGAGGTTCGCCGCTTTTGTGAACCATGAGCATTGAGTTAATTTCTTTTCTTTATAATTTAATGAAAATTATAAACAAAATTTTTAAATAGGCCCATCCAAAAATAAATTGTTTGATTTGATCCATTTGTATATCTTTCTAGGTAGATTTTTTTTATATCAATCTAGGTAGATTTTGATTTAAGCACAAAATTGTATTAGAAGATATTATCTATATTTTAGGTTCATGTTTATGAACTCGGTACTTTGGTAATTAAGAGTAGGCAATAGTCCAATTATTAACTACTAAATATTTGTAATTTGCTTCTCAACTTCTCCGAATCTTGATTCATTAGTGCATGTTTTTCTTTTCTTTTCTTTTTTTGATATATTGATTTTCATTTACACAAGCCCTATTTTTATTTATATATTGCCTACAATAATGTGAAATAAGTGTCTTGTTTTCTTAACAACCCATGATTTCCATGTTAATGGCTTGCTATACTTTTTTTTGACACCTTTTAAGCTGTGACGATATTCTACTTATATGAAAAAGGAGAAATAGAATCTCACTTTAAAAGTTAGTGATAATAGTTACATTCTACACAATTCCGCACTCATAGCAGTCTGATGTGTGTACTCATGTTCATGTGTCATTCACATATCAAGGATTGACTTATCGCTACAAGTTTCATAATTTAGAAACACTAATGCATTGCTATACGTATTTATGACATATGACATTGCTACCAACTTTATGGGATCCTATAAGGTCATCATACTCAAAGAACTTCATGTATATATGTGAAGCTTTCTACACTCGGCTCTCGACCCGATGACTCCCTCGATTCAGGATCTTTTCCCTATGGCACCAGGGACGGATCCAGAACTTGTAACTTGTGGGGGCAAAATAATTTAATACACAATTTTTTTTTTTGCATCATCAATA
>JAYMSZ010000103.1:0-29781 GCA_036897665.1 Pelargonium citronellum
TAGGGAGCTTTGGGATCTTATGGTAGATGCGGATAAGAGCCTTCTTGCAGCCCTTGTTGCCAGTACCTATTACCTTATAGAGACCCCTTCTTTGACTAGATCTCCAGAATCTTTATATTGCTAGGGTAGAAGAGCCTTTTCTCTTGGTTAACCAATTCCTTGGAGTTATCTTTTCTATAGGGTTTCAACTCCCATATTATATAAGAGAATCTCCTATACTATCCTTAAGATTCTCTAAGAGATAGCTATCTAGAATGTATGTCTTACTATTCCTATTTATCTATTGTATTAGTATTGTTTTATTAGTCTTGATAGTTCTATTCTTATTAATTTAATAATCCTGTATTTCTACTGATAGTTAGAGTTTTTTATATCCGTAACTTCATTATATAAAGAATTTTGCTATTACAAGAAGCCCGTACTTGTGAGTTTTTTGGAATTTGTACCTATATAGGATGGTCCATAGGGCGCTTACACTTTGAAAAGTTGAGAATAATATACTAGTGTTCCGGGATATTATTATTAATATTAGGTTCCCGAGTTTAGTAAAGGGGGAGCTCTCGTCATAACTTTTATGTTACTTATGGGTACTTTTAAGTTTTTAGTAGAACGCTGTTGAGTAGAAAACAGGATTCTTAAAAACTACGATATTGATCTGAGATTGGCTATTTTGAATAACTATAAGACTAAGGCCAAGGAAAAGGGAAGTAATTAAAGAATCGCTCTAGCGTAGTTAACTTAGAAAAGGGCCCAGAACACAAAAGAATTCTAATAAAAATATAAACCTGTAGTAGCCACTGCTTATTTAGAAAGCTAGAGTACCATAACTTAGAGAAGCCCGGAAATAAGAACTCTTTTTACGTAATATATTGCAAGTTTCAAAGGGCCTCTAGTCCTAGTCTAAGATACTAAAGTTTAAAGTTGTGTTGAATTTTTATATTTTTTACTTAGTTTTAATGCTAGAGAATGCAAGGTATATTTCAAAAAGTATGCTTTACTTAAGATTCCCTCTACTGCCTTGAAAAGTTAAAGCTAAATAGGAGGCTACATCTTAACACTTTTATGCCTGGTTGAACCTGAGGTTACAGTTCTTTTTTCAGAAAAAAAAAGTGAAGCAACTTTGGCCTATACTGTTTTTCAAGCTTCAAGAGCAAATCTACTTATGAGTATATCTTTTAAATGCCTGGGAGATGCTTCGCGGAGGTAAAAATTATAGACTACTCCTACGAAAAACCTTATTAGAAGTACAGGGTTTCTCTGTTTTGCTAAAAGAAGCTATTGCTGTGATCTGGAATAAACTCTCTTACGAATCTCCCCTTGTGAGAAAGAGATAAAACTTTATAAACTTATGCCCTCTTATATTAAATTTCACAGTGCTTAATAGTCTTTCCCGAAAGCTAAAATTCTATAAATAAAGGAAAGGGTTTGTTAAAGTAAAGAGTTAAATAAGCTCCCATCCGGTAATACCCGGTATCATTAAAATGGAGAAGCCCGATAAGAAATACGTTAAAAAGGAATAAATTTGCTTAGAAGATTTAAGAAAAACTCGATCGATCGGTCTCTTTTTTGTACTAATTTTCTTTGATTCTATTTGCTTTTTATAAAGTTTCTCGTTAATTAAGAGTTAGAATTTCCTTAACCGGAGTTCAATAGAAAGTTTATCTTTACTCGTTTAAATGTTCTAATTGTTTGTAGCTTGTGCTTTTAGAAGACGTTCTCCTTATTAAGGAATATACCCTTCATAAATAGAGAATACTGGGAGTCTAATTAACTTTAATAATTGAAGTGTCTTACGCGCTCTCTTGTTTAAAATGAACTGTATAAAAGACAAGATTTTCCTACTGTATAATATAGTTTATTTAGCTGGAACAACTTTACTTATTAAGTAAATTTACAAACCTATGACTCGTAGTTACTAAATCTTCAATATTCAGATAAGTCTTGAGACAACGGAGATGTCAGGGTTTTATACAGGAGTTTGCACCTCTTCTAAACTACGACACACTACTAACATATATAATTTGAAATTATTCATATCTGGTAAGAAAAACCTAAGTGCCTTACCAAATCCCGTACGTACCCTTTACTACTAGAAAGACTTTAACTCTCAGAAAACCCACTCCAAGTCCTACTTTATACACTAACAACAGGGAATTCCTCTTCCTTAGAAATTGACAGGGGGAACACTCCTTGCTTACTTGTACCACCTCTTTTCTTTATCTGTACCTAACTCCGCAGCTTACTCTTATTCATAGCCTTTGTTTTCTTGAGAGCCCTACTTTTACCTATAATCACCCACTACTTATTGACTTATACTATACTTCTCCATCTGTGTCTCTATCTCATTCAGAGCTATAATACCTCCCCTTTTGGTTTTAAGAGCTCAACTCTTTTTCCTTTTCATTCTTGTCTCTACCAGAAGAAAGCAAATAAAAACAAGAGTAAGACAAAGTAAGTTAGAAAAAAAGAAGTTTGATTCATTTTACAATTAGATGTGGCCTACTTTTTATTTAATTTGAAACCGACCCTACTAACAAAGTAGGGTTTATTCATTTTACCGTAGTTGAAATTGGAACAAGTCAAAAAGCACGTTTCCCTTGGAGAGGAGTCTATTTCTACCCTGATTTTTTTAGAAAAAAGTAGGAGACCTATAGCTGCAAAAGCCCTGCTCTTCCTAATACATAAAAACCCATCCGCTTCTTACTTTGTTTCTTACTCTTCCGTATCCGCAAACCCTTTTTAAAATTAAAAAGAGCTCCAAGGCACCTTAAAGCCTTACCATATCTAAAAAAGAGAATACTTTTTATTAGATTATTAGAAAATGTTAAACTTATCGGATCTATATTAAATTAAACAGAATAATGCTAAAGTTATTCTCTAGAATTGCGATAAAGACTTGTTAGGAGGTCTCTTTAGCCAGTTCTCCTCTGACTCCTTTTGCGTTCGGTTTCCTATATATATGTTTCTCATTATTCACTTTATGAAACTGCCTTGCTTGTAAAATGTAATTCTAGCAAGGATATTAGGTTCCCTTTTATTGTACAGACTTAGTATGCTCGATTCCTAACTCATAAGCTGCAACCAGAATTCTTAGATTTCTAGACCTTGCCCTTAAAGATAGAAGTTTCCCGGTTGGCTCCACAGTAATCTAGTAACAACTCTCCCAAAAACTTAAGGCTTTATACTGTAGTTTATTTCTAAAAGCTTTAGTAGGACAAAAACCCCGATTAGGAACTCCTGAAGGCTCCCTAGCTCAGCTGCCTAGAGAATGCCTCAAAAACTAGAAAGGGGGCTTAGGGCGCTTTTTTACTATAAATTCGGTACGCAAGGGAACTCCTTCTTAGACAAAATCTGTTTTCCCTACCTTTTCAACAGAAGCGCATTCTATATATCATATATATGATACAGATGGAAAAATATTAATCAATGTTGACTCATTACAGGGACTTTATAGAAAGTACTCCATCATTGACGGTACCGGTCCCTCTAGAATTTAAAGAAAGCTAAGAATTTCATATTAAACCTCTGGCTAATAGAAAGTTTTTGTTTTATGTAAGGTAGCCTCTTCTTTATAAATTAGGTGTATACTTATTTGCATCAGAATTATTATAAGAACCCTCTGTTTGTCCCGCACGTTGTGCTTGATCTTATTATGTATACGAAGTTGAAGGATTGGTCTAAATACAATATATTTTATAGATTGAGACTTTGTATAACTTCTTTTTGAACGGGTGTTAGTTACTTTTGTAGAACAAAGAGTCCTCTGTAAAGTCTTCTATTGTAATATCTACTCTTAGTGAAAGTTTTTATATTTATCATCAACAATCCGAGTATCCTGTTCACATTAGAAAAGAGCTCGTAAAGTAAAACCATGCTATGATATTCAGGTAAATCAAAAATTCTTACTGTAGTTCGTAAAACGGCGAGGCTTTTTTGTTTAATTAAGTATCAAGATCTGAGAAGGTTTTACTTACCAACTTATGTACCCTGCTTTTCCCTATCTATATTGAGTATAGCAAGTATTAGGACTACTCCTATAGCACGGAATATAAAAAGTAAGAGCTCAACCAACCCCTTAGTAAAGCCACAAAAGTAATACGTGCTTTACATTTCTGGAACTACAAAACTTAACTTTTCTTAATTAAAGATTCCATTTGAGAGCTAACTCTTTTTAATCACTAGCTTTGAACTATCAGCATTATTAACTTGACCCACGTTTTAGTTTCGTAAGCACTCACACTTACTTTTACTTAGCTGGTACGTAGTATAATTAGCAATGAAAGAGCCTCTTGTTATATAATTATATTGAATGAGTAAATTCTTAATTTTGATAAGGGGTACCTACCCCTTAAGAGAGTCTCGCCTAACTCCGAGGTAATGGAACCCCTCTTTATAGAAACTTTGAATCCCGCAAAAGAAGATAGCATATAAAAAGTTCCTAATAGATTCTTGATAAAATTGACAGCAAATAGTAGGGGTTATTAAGGTATAGAAAGGTTGCTAATATAAACTAGGTCCAACAAGATAATAAGAAACATTTAATAGTTCACGCAAGTATCTGTACTGTATTTAGTAGTAGTGTATTTCCACTTCTTCAAGTTCCGTTCCCCCGTAAATAAGCATCTGACTATAATTATCCTTTGATTCACTAAAGTAGCGGACTGTCCAATATACCTATTTTTAACTGGTACAGTGCCTCCTTCTCTTAAATGCGCCCTCTTATTTGAGAACACCTATCGTTTTGAAGACCTTAATTAGACTTTATTATTATTCCAAAATTACAGGAAATTCGTGGGGTTCTCTATCTCAACAATTGTTAAACTTCCGACTAGAAGTTGATTTTTATTAACCGAATAAAGGGGCACGCCCATATATTGCTTTTAAAGAAATGCTGTGTATTCTCAGATCCTATCTACTCATGAAATTCAGAATACGTCTTGACTCATTCTACAAATAGAGTAAGAATTTAATATACAGAATATCGAACCTAAACGAGTCCTTTTTATTTACACACTTTTTATTATTTTATTAAAAAAAAAACATATATTTTATACCCTAGACAGTTATTCTTTGGTATCTAATTTTCTAAGGTTACTACGACGCAATGTTATCTACTTCCCTTAAATTAAGCTACTATATTAATAATAAAAGGGACTCCTTATTTTTAACATTCTAGTTCCCCTGTTGGGTCTCTTGTTGTCTTGTAGTAAACAAGGTAAAGTACTAACCAGACTTCCCGCTTTTGAGTGATTAGATCAACGTGTGTTTTTTATTAGTTATGACCAATCTTAAGATCTTAAGCCTGATTACTAGCTTTTTTGTGGTATGCTTTTTTCCCAATGTATTCGGAGAAAATCGTTACTTAATAAACTTCTTCAAACCAATTACGTTAAAACAAAAATATTTAATTATAGAAAAGTAGGACTCTCAAGGAGGTTGATAAAAAAGGGATCCTTTTGTTTCAATTGAGTTAAATATTATTTACAATTAGCAAGTTATGCTATAAGCAAGCCGCCAAAATAGGATACTCCTTAAAAGGACTTTTAAAACTTAAATATATGTTGATAAGAGATTCCAACCTTATAAGTAAGAAATATTTCTCTGATACTTCCGGTTACGTGGATTTAGTAGTAGAAAGCTCTTAAGAATATATTAAGCAAAGACTTGTAAAACTCTGTATAAAAAGGATTACGAGTTTAAAGTTTGGCTTAGCAGTTTTGTTTCCTGTTATATAGTCTTAATCTTGCTACTAATAGTCGCAGGTTCGAATCCTATGCTAGTTAAGTTTGTACCACTTGAGACTCTTAAATTAGCAGAAGTTTCAAGCTTTATTCTTCAAATTTTTGTATCCGAGGCAAGATATATTTGTTTTATTAGGCACTTCCTTATATAGTATGGGTCTTTATTTACCTAATATGTTAGCTTCAATAAAGTGCTTTTTTAGTTCTGTAGTACGAGCTACATACATTAAGGAAGGGCTTTAGTTACTTGTGCATAACCCCTTCCCAACTGCCCATGAGTATAGTATATATTACATCTATGAGTTTAGACAACCCCCTACCTAATGAAACAAAGTCATAAGGCTTTACAAAAACGCCTACTTAATGTTGCAAAGACCTTTTTTTAGTATAGCTGAGGTTGAGAGATACCAAGAGGAAGAAAGAGTACCCCTTATAAACTTTTCGAAACGCCCATTCCAAAAGTAAAGAGAAGTCCTAAAGAGCAAAGTGAAGACTTTCAAGCTAGAATTGTAGAGTCCTTTTAGGAATACACTAAACCTTGATATAGGATATAACCTAATTATACTTTAACCCCTGCTAAGAGATCTCGTGTGGGCAGAGCAGCGCCATATAGAAACTCTTTTGGTAGTAAGGATAAAAGAGCTCTATCTAATAAAATAAGTCTTTTTTAATTTAAGAAAAAAACTACTGTACTAATTGTGTTAAATATAAGTACTGAGCTACTTACAAGGAGCCTAAACCTTAAGACCCTTATTAGTTATAGTGCTTCGGACTGGCATTTTTGAGCAATAGCAATAGAATACCTTAATAATATATATATTTTTTTATAATGCTAAAGGTGCCTAACCTCCACTAAGAATACTCTTTCTATTTAATTTATAGTTAAATAAAAAGTTAAGCGATCTTTTCTGGCATAAATTTAGTAAGTAAACTAATTGCATTTCTTTGTTAAGTATACAGGTATCCTAATATTTATAGCCCTTCTCGGAGCTCACCTGACTTATATAAAAGTAATGAAGAGGAAGCACACTATTTTGAACTCGCTTTATACCCGCCAGGATTTTTCAAGTCTTAGTTATTAGATATTTTAAATTAAGGAGCTCCTATAGAGTACCCTATCTAAAAGACTTTCGTTAGCAGCAAGGACAAAGATTTTAATACTCATATTAAGAGGGTTGACTTATGTTTAATTAGCTAGGCGAGATTTAGATAAAGACTTAGTTTATAAAAGAACTTAGATCTCACGATTAGAAGTACACTGTAACCGAACGAAACATTTAAATCCGTGCTCTTCGGTTTTTATCTATTGCACTCTATTTCCGTGGAAATAAAAAGGTAGTCAAAGGCAAACACTTCCTATACATATCTTCGAAAGCCGCAGAACTTTGTAAATTTTATAAGGATTCAAATTTAAAAATGACGGTTAGAGCTTAAGCTAACAACGTTTGATAATTAGACTAACAGCCTCACCCATTAGATTTAATATAAAACAAAAAAAAAAAAAAATGGGTTTATGAAATTGAATAAGATAAGGTTTCTACCAAAAAGTAGAGCTAGAAGAGGTTTATTTAATCTGAGACAGCTGGGTGTGTAATAAATAATGTAATGAGGAACCCTTATTGACGTAAGGCCGAGTCTGCTTTAAAGTTAAAGGGAGAAATATTTTGGACTTTCCTGTCCTGATTGGGTACGGCGTACCAAACAGGGATATCCGGGTAAATTAATGTTTATAACCATTGTATGTAGTATAAGTCTTACCTACCATTAAGTACCCATGTTACTTTGGAACCTCCCCATTAAAAAAAAGGTTCTACTTAACTCAAACTCTGTTTTTTCTGCCAAGCTCTTTTAAAAGTCTATAGGAGTTCGGGTAGGGTAGAAAGCTAGCTTTAAATTTAGAGTAGTACCACGGTAGATCTAAAGAAAAATCTTAGGTATGCCTTGAGTAAGTTATGTTATCAATATAAATTGAGTTGCCTTTTTCCATAAAATATAGGATTCTTATTCTAAAATAATTAAGTATTTTGTATTTCATGTGACATTTTCTTTCTTAAGAGAAATAAGTAGAATTACCGAGATATATTCTTAAGTAAACTCCTAAGAGAAGCTTCTCAGTAGCTAGGTCGTATAGCTATTTATTATCGGCTAATGGC
Source organism: Pelargonium citronellum (assembly GCA_036897665.1). Lineage (NCBI taxonomy): Eukaryota > Viridiplantae > Streptophyta > Magnoliopsida > Geraniales > Geraniaceae > Pelargonium > Pelargonium citronellum. The sequence goes on from JAYMSZ010000103.1 coordinate 7,895, forward strand.
TAGTAAGTTCTAATATGGACTTCCATTTATAAATGTATAAATTACAAAAGGAGTTTTTTCTTTTCGAGTGGAAATAGGGTATCAATAACTACTAAATAACCTAACAGGCCCTTTCTTTTTTATGTGCTAACATATTGTATAATAAGAATAATCATCTTCAGCATTAGAGTATGTCTCTCCAGACCTGGACAAAGTAGAACAAGACAATTTCTAAACTAATATGAAGGCAGAACATAAACCAAACTAATCGAGAGCAAGAACAGAAAGAAAGATCAACCAAGCAATCCCAATAACACTAAACCAAATGGGAAAGAAACTTGATTAGGATCAGGTAAAGGTAAAGAATCAGTTAAAGGAAAAGGCAAGCTCCGCTTGATCCTCCATAATCAGTAAGAAACTCCAAACAAGTTTGCCTAAACTCGCTGCGTAAGAAATCCTATTGTATAAGTGATTTTACTGATCATAGGGAAGCTTTAGCTTGGTTTGATAGGAACAAAGAGCTGTTACAAGACAAGCATTCCTTATTCCTTAAAGTTTTAAATTCAAGTTGGTGATTACAGTACTTCAAGGAATACCGTTTTCGAGTTTGTGATTCTCGGAGTTTCTAATTGAGGACTTTGGGGGGAATGAAATATGGATAATCTGGGAATGTATGGCTAACTTGTTTGATAATTTGAGTGGTAATTCAAGATCAAAGTCTAGGAATTCTCTTACCAACAAATTAAGGACAGAAGAATAAACATGGGGTAATACTCTAGTAAATAAGATTCGTTTCTCGTAAATGTAAAGTAAGAATTCTTAAAGAAGTTAAGGAAAGTGTATAAAGCATTTTAAATTCCCTACTGGATTTCTTGGCTTGTTCCTTAAAAAGTGAGTATAATCAGAAATTATACCTTATAAATATGTAATTGTGTTGCACCCAAATTTGCTAATGATATATACTTTATAACAGCGACTGCCGTGTATTACTGGTTTATTAGTGTCTTCTCCAATACTTAATACGATTTTAACTTAAAAGCAGGAGATCCGGGTATCATGAAGCTCTTGATAATATGTAAATCTTAAAATAACTAGGAAATGTAATCTCTTAATAAGAAGTACCCTCATTTCAGAATCAGATAACATAAATGCAGTAAAGAATGGATAAAAATGAAGGGTTAGTCACTAGGATATATAAGCATAAGTATAATAGCTGCCAAAACCGTTTTGAAATTACAAGCAGCAAAGGCATAGAGATTGAATCAAGCTTATGCTCCTTTTTTTAGTCTTACTCTATTCCTAATTCAAAAAATTGAGTACTCCAATGCGGGACAAGGGATAGGAGTTTAATTCTGAATTACATTGTTATTTAACACGAGCTCTTAGCAAATCCTTTATATAAAGGGAGCTCTTTTCATACACTAGATTAATTTTGACATACTAATTACTAACAAGTATTAAAGGTTCCCTTTGAGTTGACCTGGATTAAAATAGTAAGGCTTCTTTTGAATTCTATATACATATATTTTGATATTACACAAAGCTAGTAAGGGACTCTAACCACAAAAATGAAAGGAGCTCCTTTTATTAGAAGGCTCTTATTGTATGATATTACCTATAATGCAGTCTGCACCTTTTGCAAGGAAAACTTATACAATATCTTATTAACTATATAGGATTCAATTTTACAATTTCTGTAAACACTTTGGCCGAGGCTCTTTTATGAAATCAGGGTTTCTGAAGCTAAATATCGTGTCAGTTTACTAGTTTTGAAAGTAAGAATATAATTGAGGGTCTCCTTCTATCCCGGTTCCTGCCTAAGTTATAAGTTATTCTGTTACAGTAAATCATCAATATAACTATAATCTCAAGGACTTCCTTTTTCTATGAAGTTACTTCAGTTACGTTTGTTTATACAGTGGAATACTTATTAGATTCTATATTTGTAACTCACCGTCGAATGGAAGTAGATATGAGATCTCCCTTAAGTATTTCCTAATAGTTCTAGGTAGTTACAGGGTATGCCTAACTTGATATGACAAAATGAAGGTATGTTGATAAAAGTGAAATATTACAAAATATTAAAATTTTATAGATTTTACTCTATATTTGGCTAGTAAGAAGTGTTAGTTTGACCGAGATAATTAAATATAATATGTTATAGGTACTTAATATAGTGTTAAAAGTTTTTAGAAAAAAAGGTTAGATAACATAGGATCACAACACCGGGAACCTTGTTTAAGTTCTCTAGTTATAATATGTTTTTAATAATACCACAATGAATATAAACTTATTTATGATTTTCTATTTTATCTTCTCTGCTTAGGGACCTCGGCCGAGTTTCTATTAATAACTATACGGCAGCCGCGGCTCCTAAGAGGGATCTCCTTGATAAGAGAGAACACTGGGTTAATATTAATCTGCAATAAGAGGTAGCTTTTAATTTTGAATACGAGTAGGAAGTAGTAAACCCTTTGCTAACTAAGAAACTTCCATGAATTTCTACTTGAGTGAAGTTGAGGCATAAGTTTGAAAAAAGAGTGTCTTTTTGTAGGGTTCGTTTCTTGTAACCAACCTTTCCTATAAATAAAGACAGACGAAATAATTATATACATTGGAATAAAAAGTATAAATTTGCAATTTCCATTCTTGAAAATTCAGTAGTAATCAAAGTTTCAGTCTAGAGTATGAAAGTCAATAAGAGCCTTCAGTAGTTAAGTTTAGAGGAATGCACTTGGAGTCTCTCATAAGGATATCGTTTTATCTTACTAGTATCCATAGAGTTTTAAAAAGTAGTATGAAACAGTAAGGTATTTAAATTCTTCTATCAGTGCCCAACTTTATCTCCTGTTTAAAACTATCTCCCAGTAGAGTTATTGCTGATAAACGGTTATTCCATATAATCTAAGCTTTCCCTAGCTTATTGAGATTCTTATGCAGACTCTTGTTTTTTGAAAGAGTGAGCGTCTTGGTTAGTATCAAATGAATATAGTGAGCTACTTAATACCTACAATAGCAATCCCTACTTATTGAAGTTTGGTCTGTAAATACTTTCTTTAGGTAAGGGATTTTATCTGCAAGCACAACGCTTCACTAGTTATTTGTATTCTCGTAACAGCAATTTGCTAAGTTAGAGACAAAAAAATGGAAAAGGAAGAGTATAAGTAAATCTCTAATAAGTCTGGACTAGGGTTTGCATTTTAGAAAACTGATGGGAAATTAATTGCAGTAAGTAGCACTCAAAATTTAATATAATCCAAGGTATCTTCTTTTAAACACCTGTAGGAGTTGAATCTAAACACTCTAATAAACTATAGCAATCTCTATAATGGGACAATCAAAAAGCAAAGCCCCCGTGTCTTAGATCCTGTGGTTTATTTAAACGACTTCTTATTACTAGAATTTACCATACTCAAAAGTACAGTCTTTAAACTTATACAACCGCATTCTTTAAATCTTGTTAGCCCTGGTACTTAAAAAGGAATAGACCCATGTACCCTACCCTAATTCTATGAGAGCTCAATTGTCCCTTTCGTTAATATTTTTAGTGTAGAACTTCAGGGTTTAATACCAACTTTTAATAACTTGGGTTTATAGTGATTTTATTAAACAAGCACAACTTTATATCCTATCCTTATTTTTTGTTCAAAATACTAATTCTTTTACATACTTATTTAAAATTCTACTAGGATACATTGTATATATGATATCTTTTAGACTGGGAAGGAGCTCCTATCAAGCTCTGCCTTTTCTTGATTCGTAGTGTTAACACTGGACTTTCACAAAAAAGGAGTTCTTAAAAAGGTGTAGTAGCTAATAAAGGGAAGTGACTTCATTGAAAATAGTGTATAAAAAGCATTCTTAGTTAGGCTCGGTAGAATTTCAAAGCCCGATGTCGTGAATTCAACTACTATAGAGCTCCACTTTTAATACCTATTGGTGTGGGGAGTCTAGCACATTGAGTATGCTCTTCTAATACTCATGACTAGTATTGTAGTTCAATCGGTCCTTTCAAGGGGGACAAGAAAACGAACTAGATTCTCCTGCATAAACCCAAATCTCAGATAGTTACTATCTAAAAAAGGACTCGACTCTATTTACTTATAGAGTGGGTAGTTACATCCAGTTGAGAGAGGCTGGGAAAAGGGGCTTGTACTTTGGAGTAGGTAAGGGGGAGGTATATAATAGAGGATAAAGCTATAGCTTTCTCAATAATAAATAGGTTTTCTGCAAGGAAGGTTCTAGTTTTATCAGCTAATATGTTACACACCTGCTGGTTATATTAACCATGTTTTATCTTATTCTTCATTCTTCGGTTTCGTCAATCTAGGCTCAGGTTTCTAGTCAGTTTTTGTTGAGGTTCTTGTTCCTTAGAATTCCTAGAAGTCAACTCTTTTCGACCGGGTCAGGAAACTCTCTTGCCCTCACGGGAAGGCTTACCAATGGTGCCCTTATGAGGAGTTTCGGCTTTTGCTTTATCGAGTATATGATTTTATAGGGATTTGAGAGGAAGCGAAGTCTCCCACGTCCTTTTCTTCTATGTACCTTTCTTTTTCAGTGATGTTCCTTGTAGTTCCATTCATAAGTAGTCTAGTAATCTCGCACTCAATTTCTGGGCGCCAAAAAATCTTGTTTATCTTTGTCAAAGGCTTGTATATTTCTATGGCAGAGTCATTAAAAACTATAATACTAACTCCTAGATACCTATTATGTATTACTAATACTATAAGCTACAATAACTAGAAGAAACAGGCACAGCTATCAAGAAGGGCAAAAAAGGCTTACGTCTCTTTTACAATTGAGTATCTATAATTTATTAAGGGATTCAAAGTAACAACTCCTAAACAGTACAAACTAGTAATACAAACTTATAAAGGGGTAGCTATCTAACTAATAGACTTCCCTAAGAGTTTTCTATTAGATAGTACATACATACCTTAGGACAACCTGTTTGATATACCCTTATTTGTTACCTGCTTTCTGTATCCCTTACCCTTACCGAGAAAAACTATTAGCAATCCCTAGGGAAAGTTGAGTCTTAGACAAATGAAAACCTGTCAAATTCTGAAAATGTAGAACTATACCTTAAAGGTAATACGTAGTTTTCTTTTTTAGAGTATATATCATACGTAACTTTATGATAACAAATACAGTTTAGTCTTCTGCTTACTCTTACTTGTTCTTGCAGCTTTGCCTTAGATTTTGTCTTACTTCTTTTAGTTTATGTATTCTGTATTTGATTAGAAGCCATACCTCTCTTGTAAGCTATACTACCTATACCTGTTGTAGCGATACCCTTCTTCTTGTTGTTATTGTAGCTAGTTAGGTTGTGTATTATACTAATCCGATTTTGAATATCCTGTGTAAATTCTCTGATGAAAAGCCCCATCAAGAGCAATACGGGCTATTATCTTTTCTCTAAAACGAGTGCTCCCCAAGATAAAAAGCAAGCTTGTCAAAGCTAGTTATATTCACGAAAAATAAAGTTTAACAGAAGCCTCATTCGAGAAAAAAAGAGTCTCTTAGTTTCTAGAAATTTTTTCTACGAAGTCTGATATAATAGACAGTACGCCTTCCGAGCCTAGACGATTATCCTTATTTTATTCTCAATCGCTTAGATAGAATGCAGTAAAATTGAAACTGAAGGTTTTTTTGTATGAGTAGAGTTTTTTATTATAGGTAATAGGCTATTACGGGTTAGTAGAGTAGCATTCCTTTATAAACACCCCTTGCTTGTCATTGGAGCAAGCCCCTTACTAAGCATAATTAGTAGTATATTAGGTACGAGATTTAGTATAATCTTGGTTAGCGCATCTGTTTTGGGTATAGAAAGCCATAGGTTCGAATCCTGATGTATAGTTGGCAAAAAGAAATTATTATTAGAGTCAAGACTTCCAGGTATTTTTTATCTTGTCCTTTATTTGTTGAAAGGATTTCAGTTGATGAGTAAGTAAGAATGAAAAAGGAATCTATTCTATGTTTCATGGAGTGCTATCCCAAACGCGTTTTCATAATTCTTTTATGAACTTCTCGAGTAGATATAATCATATCAGACACAAGGGATTTCTTTACAATTCTAAATAAATACTCTAGACTTTATTTTTTCCAAATCTGAATGTATAATGCATTTTAGGGTACCTTAGGGATTCTACTCACAAGACCCAGGTAATCAAATCTAGCGAATAAAGACTCGAAAAAAAAATTTCATAAAGATGAAACCTTTATTATATTACAAGACACTTATTCTTAAAAAAACTTTACACATCATCTTGTAGTAGCACTTTGAGGTTTTTCTAACCCTATCCTCTAAAAGTAATGTTTTCAAAGAAATCGTGTTGTTAGGTTACTCGTTACACGTTCAGCCTTGTGAAATTGCTAGCAGGTGATTCTCCCAAGGTAGGACTTTACCAACTTATATTTTTTTAAGAAGAGGTTGTGTAGGTAGTGTATAATATTTAATAGTACCCGTAAACTTTGTTTTAGAGAGTGTTCCGGTAAATAAACCTATGTATTCAATATAAGTACGGATTAATACTCAATTTGTTAAATCTTGGGCCCTAGTAGGGATCCCAGATATCTTTCCTATTATGATACAAAGAACTCACCTTTTGAGTAAAAAAGATATAACTTCTACCAAAATTCCAAGAGTTTCTGTGTTTACCTACACCATCAAAAGTACCTTTTGCATAAGTAAGCGAGGTTTACTATTTTTTTTTGTTTTCTAAGGCAACTTGTAGTAAAAAAAGCTTGTTTACTCATATAATTCCTGGTTATACCATATTTAATCTTATATTGAAATTACTACTTAAACCCTAAATAGAGTATAGACTGAGATATCTAATTTACTGGGCAGTTGGTTAGATAAGGGTAGTTTAGTATAAAGTCCAACTCATCTTGAATCTAGTTTTTACAAAAAAAGTATGTAGTCTATTGTCAGAGCAGTCTTTTAGAGGTATCCCTTTCCCTTAAATAAATACATTCGAGAACTGATAACCCTTATTTTATATGTTTCTAAACTTCGAGCCTCTTTGGACTCAGTAGTGTTGCCTCATTAAGCTTCTCTTTAGAATTTTTGTGTATACACAAGCATAGTAAATTATCTGTTATATTAGCAAGAAGCGTAGTCTTAATAAAAGCAAAAACTTTTAATACTAGTAAAGGGAGACTCTTTAGTTTATTTTAAAAGTTTTCCTTATCCTTATAGGCTAAAGCTCTTACAAGTCAGCGCTATAGAGAATGAAAAATTACAGTGTATAGCAGTGTGCCGAAAGTCACTTATAAATATGGAACGGATACGCCCAAGGGGTTTCTTAATTCAGATAGATGAGTTAATAATTGAAAATTAGGTATTAGGAATCGTAGTTGTTACTTTTTCTCGGACTCAGTCTGCATTATAGGATGCTGTGAGATTTCAAATAGCTAAATAGGTCAATATTACTATATTGTTTAGCAGTCCAAGCGCCCTATTTTAGATCTGATGCTTAAAGGGTTTTATGAAACCTCTTTTCAGAGGAACCGCTTAGGGATTCCTTTGTTGATACTATTTCGTTTAATGGAGTACTCTTTCTATCAAAGTAAGAAATTCCCTATAGAAGAGTTTCAGGATTAATGTCTGGTCGTAAGAATTTATATCAAGAGGAGCATACTAGTTAAACTTAAATAATGGGGTCCGTAAAGTGTTTATAAATTTTCATAAAGATTTAGATATGGTTTAACGATCTGCAAGGTAAGAATATAGAAGAGCAAATTACTGATTGATTAGCTAAATGGGGATCCACTCCTGCTTACAGGGTAGCGGCAGGGTCCTTAGAATACTCGCACAAGAGGCATAACCGGACCTGTAATATAATCCATAAATGTGTAAAGAACCCACAAAAATAGAGGAAAGCTTAGAATAAAATAGATATATTTATATATATACTTTATATATGAAACCGGTATTACAATGTGTTATTATAGTAAATGGAAAGATCTGACCCCCTTCCACCAAGAAGGGTGCGTATGGAAAGTCAATGAGGGCAGTGTCTTATGTTAAAATAAGATAAAGCAGGTTTTATAGTATATCCTTATAACAAGTATAACTTTAGTAAAAGTAGGAGACCCTGTAAGATGAGGGGTAAAATTCGATACAACAAATCAGAAAACAAGGGCTGCTGCTAAACTTATAATTAGGGGTAATACAGGAAAGATAGGGCCTTTTTCTTCATCGTGAGTATTCAAGTATTCTTAACTTTATTAGTCAAAAACTTCTTAGATATTGGACTGAAAATGAAATTATAAGCTTTAAACAAAGACGGAGGACTTCTTTCAAATTGTTTGGCGTGCACTTTTGTTACATATTATATAAGTTGAGTGCGCGAGGGTATACCTAACGGAGTAATAATTTACAGAGAATCTGTTAAGGCCAAACGTAAGTGAAGCAGTGACTTGAGCAAGCAGACGGATCCCTTAGTTATGTTTTATATTTAAATGATTTTTTACTTTATTTGATATTGACAGTAAGACTTTATCTGTCCCCTTGTATGAAATTCTAGAGCATTCCAAGGAAATAGCCATAAAAGGGGAGCTATTCATCCGTGTAAAGTATACTATCCTACATTTCTATCATAACTTCGTTTTGACAAAATGACTCTTAATTGGGCCCATATGTCCCCTTACGAACGTCTATACTCGGCTTGCTCGTACAAGTAAAGAAACTCCAGTAATTAAGATAGTCGAATCGTATGATAAAAGAACTCTTTTTATAAAGAAGGTTGTCTTGCTGACTGGTGCTTTTAATATACCATGAAATTACCCTACTAATCTAACTTCATAAAACCGAAAAAAGGCTTTTCCAAGTAGCTTGGGTGCGTTACGAGGACCTTAAGGTTAGTTTATGCTACTAAAGTTTATCGGCGGTTTTAGATATTAGCACCTCTGGTTATGGAGTTTTAATTATGTATCTTCTATTTTTGAAAAAAAGGAGCCTAGGTTTGCATTAATAATTTTTATTTAGTCCCAAAGGTCTGTTAGGTTTGTTTAGAGTTCAAAAGGGGCCCTTGGGAGCTTCTTATGATAACTGCAGATAAAAATCTAAGTCAAATAATAAGTCTTTTCGTGATAACATAGTTAAAGGGGTCTTTCTTTCAATACGTCTACTAAATTTTACAAGTTGTAAGGCGGTAAGTCCTAGGAGTTCCTTACTCAATATAAAAGAAGTGTAATATTAACAAGTTTTAGGGCTAGCTTATACTAATAATATGTAGGCATACCTAGATCTCTATCTCAAAAAGGAAGATCGTACTGACTGCCCTTTTGTCTTGTCCTAACAAGAATTTATTCCTATTTTTATAACCCCTTAAGTAAGGTAAGATAGAGCGTTTTCTAATTCTGGTAGGTACTGATTCTCGACAATGCTAATCCTATGCGAGGTAACTTTTCCTGAAAGTTAATTCTTTTGTTCTGGTGGACTCATTTATTCTTGATATTTTATGAGTGAGGTCCCTCTTGGTACCGAGTTGCAGTCAATACGACTCTGAGTTAGGGTTCTGAAGCAGTGTTAGTTATAACAACTTTTGAGATAGGGTAGGCTTTACTAAAACTAAAGGACATGAGGACTTCTCGAGTTTTTAAAAGTATATAGAGGTTTTATCTTTAAAAAGAGCTTACCATTAAGTTTTCTTTGTTAATATATACTGTCACAATATAGTACTAGGGCACTCGCTCTAAATTTAGGAATATCTTTCCAAGCTTTTAGTTTATTGGTATCACTTCTTTACTTAAAATGAAATGAAACTTTGTAACAACTTGACTTGCTTTAGACTCTAATTTACAAAGCACTGCCTCGTAGAACCTTTACTTGTCAATATTAAAGAGGACTTATCTTCCAATATCCCAAAACTTATGGTACTAAGAAAGAGTCGCTAGTAAACAAACCCTTCTAATTCAGTACTAGAACCCCCTATACCTATACTAAGATTAAGTGTTATAAAATCCCTAGCGGTCCACTAAAAGTCCAATCTACAAAAATATACGAATAGCAAGAACTTTCTCCTTTAGAACACTATACCCCAACCCCAGACTTTTAACTAGATACTCCTAAAATTGCAAGGCCTTTTGAACACCGGGAAAAGGGATTTTCGTGAAGTAAAAAAACTTACTAAAGGAATCCCCTTTTAGGATAGATTAAAAATTTAGCATGAACCTGGCTAAAAGAAAAGATAAAAAAGAGAATTATCTTAGAATTCCTGGACGAGATATTAGGAACCAGTCGCATTCGAACTTTTGCATGCCGATTCTCTCAATCAGTGTTTTATCACTTTTTATCACTTAGCTATACTCTACATAACTGTTCAAACTTTCCTATAACTAGAGTATTCAGGATGATCTGATCTATTTCTCTATTCTATATAAGTCATTTTACTAGTCAAGGAAATTCAGAAAAGAGTATCTACGAACATGCACCTATTATCCAAAGCCCTATCACTTGCAAGTAAACTTATATACTTAAGTGTAGTGTTCTGAAACACGGACGCCCTCAGATTCTCTAACAAAGCCGTGTTCCTCGTAAAGAGGCATCTGTTTTCTATGATTTATATAAACTAAAGCCTAATAGACGCTTAGCTAATTTCCTTTTTTCTGTAAGTAAGATATTGCTGCAAATAAAACTATAAATAGATTCTTGCTAGCCAGCATACACGTATTTAATTCATAGTTGGAAGAAAGTGTATTAATAGGGCCCCTATCTCTTGAAGCTTTATTTATTACTATAGTAGGTGTGCTTAACGTCTTTAACGTCTAAGGAATTTCTAGTTTGTTAAAGGAAGGACCTTTGTATAAATTCTAACTTGTACCTCGTTAGTTTCTTTTAAACTTCGAGAGGGGTAATTACAGGTTGTAATAAAGTAGTAAGGCCCCTAGCCCCTAACAACAGGAAACTCCTAATAACGGACTTTTTCTTCATTGAGAGCCCTTTTTTGGTTAGTTGTGAAATGAGATAAGAGGGTCTTCTCTAGCTGTAATTTGGGTTTTTACAAAACAAAAGACTCTGTTTCTTAAAGTAAGTCACTACCTTAGGATATAACAATTGTTTCGGTACCGTGCTCATAGGTCGTAAGTTATTTTTTAGTAATGAATATCTAGCAGTCTCTAGTTATTTTCATATTTCAGGCATACCCCCTATTCAAAAAATTACCCTATACTGGGTTTTCTTCTTATTGATATTTAAGAGAAGGAACACTAGGGAAGATATCCATTTGCAATGCCTCTAATTTTTTAGGATCTCACCCAGAAGAATTGAGTTTAGTTAAGTAACAAAAACAAAGTTCTAATAAACCCCAGTTACTTCTAAGATAGTCAAGCCTTAGGAACCAGAGAGACCCTGTATTAGAGGAACTTATCATATATCATATGGTAAAGACACAGCATTTTTAGTACAAGGAAGTCTAAATAACAAAACCTATAGGCCAAAGTACACTTAGGAAATTTAAGATAAAGAAAAATTCTATATAACTATATAAAAAGAGATTAGCTAGAGCGCTTTAGAGTCTAAAAACACTAAATTTTACAAGAGGGCCCCATCCCAACCAAGAGTATACTTCCATTATATTTGGATCCCCTTTACCTTAATAGTACAGTGTTAAATACGTTTTTTTACCATCCACTAAAGAATTCCGAAAGGCAATGATTTTTGTACGTATGTGTAATTCCTCTGGATACTATCACCAGAAATTAGGCTAAGAAAAGCTTTTGACCCAAAGCGACAAACTATACACTTCAATACAAGGTCCCTTTTCTCATGGTCCATAGGAAAAAAGTCCTTTATAGGCCCCTTTAGTTTTACTTAACAATAATGCAAATTACTTCTATATACTCTTCTATTATTATAAAATGAGTCAGCAGTGTATACTTACAACACCTTGCCTTTCTAGATTTCATAGATACAAGTTAAAGATCTCTTATGCCTAAGCTGTCTGCAGTAGTATAACAAGATAACAAGGGAGTTTTATAGTATATAAATATATGGCAGTTTACCTGAACAAAGCAGTTACTCTATTAAAGGTTTGTTTTCAAAGTAATGCAATAGTAGGCTCAATAAAAGGACTCAAGAGACATATATGCTATATGAGAGCGCTTTTAAGATTTATTTTACGCTGGGATTTAGAATATATATATATATACCAAAAGATAGAGAGACCTCAAAGGTTACGACTCCTTAAGAATTTGCTTTAGTGCTAGAACAGGTCGAAGTTAGTATTTCTTGACATTACTATGATAGGGGGTGGTATTCTTAAATATTTTTGTAAGAAACTTGGATTATTATAATAGCTACAGCTTCAAAAACTTATAAAAGACAAGGTTGGTTTTTGATATAGCTAAGGAACAAGAGTTTATCATACATAGCCTGTTTCAATTAAAAGCTCTATCGTACGAGTCTAAGATATAATATGACAAGCCGAAGAAGCATTTCATGAGGCCAGACAAAGACAGATGTATAAACAATGCTAGACTAGCAATTAGTGGTTTTTAAATTAGGATATTCCAGGTGACTTTATAATCTGTAATTTAAGCTAAACCCGTACGGGGGGCTACAGCAGTAGTAGGAAAAAAAGCTACGTACAAAAATTAAGGGTTAGTGAACCCAGTGATAGAAGAACTGTCCAGCCTCGTAGAGCATACGTTTCTGGCTTATATTATTTTGATGCATGTTCACTCGAAAAGTTTTTGGACTGTATGGTACGAACGTAAGGCAACTTAGTTTAATATGGTAAGTTTAAAATAAGTAAGGAGAACAAGAACACAAAGAGTCTGTCTACTTTTTGCTTGTTTAGGATCGGTGGATTCTATAAAAACTTAGTCTTTATTTCATTTCCTGTTGAAATTTTAGCTTCACTTTTTAAATCCATTTTCCTTTTTATGAGTAAAGACTAAATAGCACTTATGAGCGATTTCTTGTTAAGTATACCACCAGTACCTGGGTCTTCTAAGAAATGGCCGATACTATCCACCTTAATACATAACGAGGAGTCACTTTATGCTTTGCCAACTTCCCCATTTCTGAAAGAAGAGAAGAATAGACAGTTTCCTAATAAGTACTCGGATAGGGTTGTTACAATAGAGAATAGTTGCTGAGTATGTATTTAATTCGTCCGCTGTTTTGTTTTTATATTATTAGGCGAAAGTAACACGTTCACAAATAATGTACATATCTAGCTGACTTCATTGAGTTAGCCTATCTTATTGCATTGCTAGCGGATCTACTAGTTTTTTGCTGAACAAGGTATAAGGTTTTAAAATATATGTATACACACTTATGATACTAGTTTTCATTATCGATAAGTTAGACTTTTTAACCAATTTGGAAAACCTGGAAATCAGTCAGATAGGGTAAAATAATGGATAATCCTAAATATAGCATAGAAATGAAACAAAAACAATAATAATTTTATCTACTTTATTCTAAGTAAAGTTTACAGCTAACCCGTAATAGTAAATATTAGAATTTTTATATAAATCTTTTTCTGACTCCTACTAGGGATCTGGTTTAGCTTTTCCAAAGGGGAAGGGGCTCCTTTATGGATCTCTTGCTTGCGCGATATGGAATTCAGGTAACCCAATAGAACCATTTTTATTAGTTAAATTTTTAATTTATGAGAGAAGACAACTCTCCCTTTTTAAACTTCTTTTTTACAGCCTATATTTTAACTCATTGAAGGATCAGAGGTTCGAATTGTACTTGAAGTAGGGTGCCCTAACTATTTAAAAACTACACCAGCTAGGAGAATCAGAATGTACTTTTACTAAAACTAATCTTAAAATGGAAGTAGTCTAATATAACGAGATACCTAATCCTAACTTTAACTCAAAGTTTAGTTAGGTGGAGCTCAATGGTGTTAACCCGCGACAGCTAATCGTAAATTTTGGAATAAAACCAAGTTACTGCAATCCTATAAAAGGCAAGAACGGAAGTACGAAGAGTGCCCATTTGTCTAAAAGTTACTAATAATACGCTAGTGAGTTCCACAATTTAATAGTAATTAAAATAGAGTATTTATCAAATAAAGCATCCAACTATATTTAGAACATAAAGTACTTACTTTATTTAATTACTAAGCACTAAAGTGCAACAGCTGTTCCTGTTTAAAGCTATATTCCTGGAAATTAAAACCCCTTTTTAGAGGTATAGAAACATATTAAAGTAGAGTATGCATCCTCGTTAGCAGAGACTAAAAAAATATGCCCTTAATTTAGTATTTTGAGTGATTTAAATATAAGTAAATACAACTGCTATAAGATATTATTTATAGACCACCGCTCGTCTAGATCATATAAAAGAGACCCCTCTTTGCAATGTAGATACATCTAAAGTACTATTAAAAAGATATCATATAGTCCTTGCAATATTTATAGGTCACAGACTCGCGCTACCTTGTTGTAATACCCCGGAGCTAATTTAAGCTGCAGTTTACACAGCAGAGAAAGCTATTAACTTATATACATTATATAAGTAATTTAGCAATTAGAATAGGTACAACTTTTACACTTATTAATACCCGACTGAGAGTTAAAGTAACCACTGAAAAAGATCTCTAAGTACCCTTCTAAACAATTAAAGTTTAGTGTCTACTTTCAGAAGTTGCTTATATATATTATTCGCATATTTAGGAATAATAATATGATAAAAACCCTTCAAGCAATGCAATATGCTATCTTTAAATTAAATAGAGTTTTTATCTATCATTTAGTTCTATAACATTCTATATTCCCCTGGATCCCTTGTTTAAAGAGTTCTGTTTTATTCTAGGTTAAAAAACTGCTGAATGTAAAAAGAAAAATTGAATAAGGTATTACTAGGGCTTCGTTGATTCTTATAATATTTCATTTGATAACAAGCATAACCGATCTAATCTATATTAATTATTCTATTTCCAAAGAACTCTGCCCGCAGCGGGTTAGCCTCTCCAGTAGAGGGGTATTTTACTTATTTATGAGGTGCTAGCTATTTTAACGTATACCTCAAAATTACCATACTAGAAGGATCCTATATATTGAACTTTTATCACAAAACAGTTCGAGAGTGGTTTACATTGACAATTAAGTAGATAAGTAGTTTTCTCTAATATCCAGAGGTATCTTTATCATAAAAAGGAATATCCTATAAATCCTTTAAAATTATAATTCGAGTTCTTTGTTTCGAAAAAAGGTCGGAAATCCTGTATTATATAATGCGGGCGCTGTTATTGGCAACCTGGGCCGGGGCGTATACCCCCAAAAGGTTAAACCCCCGACTTATTTATATATTGCCATACTTTAAGTAGAGCAGACCCGTATAAGAAGTCTTTTTAAGCAAAAATAAAAGTAAAAAGGGGATTTGCGGGCTTTTCAAGGATTAATAGAGTCCCTTGTTATTCAAAACTTCCTGTACTTTCGCACATGGTTAACTTTGATAATAACTCTTTAAACCTTGCTCCAGACAAGGATAAAAGTAGATGACCCCTTCTATTAGTTACGCTTGTATCCAGACAGTCGACCAAGAAAACCAGAGATTGTCCTAAACTACAGAATTCTAAGTTATAGCTACACTACAAAAGGAGGTGCTAAAATCACTTGGATAAAGAGACTCTTTATTTGTTTACTCTCGAAATCGGGGAAAGGGATAAGTGAATGCTTTTGTTTAAGCCAGCTCTACTTTTAATCAAGTTTACGCTTAACAAGTCAAAGTCTATTTTTTGGGGCGCATGTACGAGTTCAAAACCTTTCTATAAGCTTACCTTCAAAGACTCAAGCAACACTTAGATTTAGGTATTCAATTCCTAACAATTCCCTAGACTACTGCTACCTTCTTCCCTGTGAAAGGTTATAAAATACTCCAGTTAAAAAAACTCCAAAGCCTTAGTACTTTGCGCTACTCATGATGGGATAAGCCTTAGATATACAAAAGGTTCCTTACAATACAAAGAGACAGGAGCACTTGCCTTTCTTTTCATAATAGGTATCCTGAGCCTAGTTGAAATCTGGAAAGTTTTAGATTAATTATTCCCTCTTCAATCACAAAGTATAAAAGTAGTTATTGAGATATACTGTGTTTCCTTCTTATAGTATAGCTCTAAAAGAAAGACTTTTTAAAAAAGTTTTTAAACTTAGCTTGTAATTCTAATACGTCTTACGCGCATAGGGAACTCTTTGTGGGGCGTTGTTCACCTAAATCTCTTTTCTATCTCCTTTACAACTAAGTCTATTACGTATAAAGTAAAACTTTGTTATACACAGGGTAATCCAAGGTTTCTACGATAAGATAAAAGGCTTTTGTGTAATTTAATAAAAATGTGTGGTATAAGGTTGTGGTGAGGGGGATGTACGTGTCACAGGTTTTTGATACTGCTATAAAGTGAGACCCTTAGCTTAGTTAGTCTTTTTTAAAGGGTCAACTTTTCTGGGATCTCTTAGGATATGAATAATTCTACTTCATTTTGGAGAAATTTGATTTCAACGGACTGCTATCAAAGACTATTCCTCCGAGCAAGCGGTCTTAAAACTACGATATACTCTCTATTCATGGCACCCCCTTTATCACAAGGAATTAAAATATAGATAAGTTGTTTAGAGAGGGATCCGTCCTAAATCCTAAATAAAGACAAGTAACTTAGCCAATTCTTTTTCTTCTCGTTTAGCTAGATTGGGAAAGACTTATGCAAATTACTTACTAAACAAAATATAATAAGCTGCGTAGATTTTTGACCCTTTAAGGATGTTATCAAAAAAGTGCTTTCGACGGTTATTTGTTTTTAAGATGCCGCCGGTGTCTTACTAGGAATCTCCTGGCTGGGGTAACTAAGAAGCTGTATTCTTTTTTGTTAAAAAGGTTACTTTGTAGTTAATGTGTTAAGCCACTAGAATTCCTAATCTGGATACCTGATAGTTGGATGGGCCGTGGTATATTCACCGATTTAAGCCGGCAAACTTCTATAAGAATTGTGCCATGTAGTAAGTGATATAACTCTTTACTTAACAGCGGTAGGATTTTACATTCCAAAACAAAATTATCTCGTAAAATCTCTCTTACTATAAAAGATTCCCTAAATTAAGAAGTTAGTTGTACGAACGGATTCTCCTCAAGTTAAGTTACCGGGTTACGCTTTAATTGGTTGCTTGTAGAAAGTTTCAAGTTTTTGAAACGTACACTTATGCGCTCTAATTTAATAGTTTAAAGAGGAGGGACTCATTTAATTTTACTTGACTTTACCACTTTGTTTTCTTGAATTGAAATAAACTAATCAACGGTTCCCAAAAAGTTGCCTACTGTAGGAATGGAACCCGCGGCATTCTTATCCAAAAGTGTGTGTCCTAACAAATTAAAAAGTTATGGTGATCTTAAGTTAAAATTACCGCTATCTCTTTTGTTCAATGTAAAAAGTAGTAAGAAAATTCTTTATTTATTATATAAGCTGTTTTAATTCCCCACAAGGTTCTTATCCCTAGCTTCTTCTACCCCTACTCGCTAAAAACGCGAAAGCGAAGAAACACTCAATTACATGAATATAATAATCCTGTTTCTCATAAAAAGCCATAAACACATACATAATGAAAGGGCATTATAACTCACAACCCTACCATAGAGTTTTAGCAAGATCGAGTAAGTAGTGGGCCTGTTAAATAAGTGATAATAGGAATTTTTAATCCAATAAAACGGGACGCTGAAGGTAAATAGAGACTCTGCGAGAGATGCCCATTATAAATTTTTTGATTTAGCAAACTAATTACTTCCTGTCGATAATCTCAAAAGGAGTTTCTGCATCTAGAAGGACTGCCCTACAATTTACAAATATTAGACAATTAAAATTCCTAACTCCAGAAACATAATATTAAATCTTCTACTGCCCAAAGCCTGGGAAGTAAAGTGGTTATATTTATATAATATTGTGTAAAAAGTTCCGTGTGGATTAGTTGACCTTTCATTTTCCTTTGGCCAGTACTTTCATGAAATAGAAATAAGGGAAGTTTTCTCCTATAGATTAA
Source organism: Pelargonium citronellum (assembly GCA_036897665.1). Lineage (NCBI taxonomy): Eukaryota > Viridiplantae > Streptophyta > Magnoliopsida > Geraniales > Geraniaceae > Pelargonium > Pelargonium citronellum. Next base: position 25,868 of record JAYMSZ010000103.1, read on the forward strand.
CCAGAGTTCAGTTCAGACTTTTTTGGAATAATGTTTTAAGAGGATCCGTTATCGAATTCCATAGCATAAAGAAAAAAGATAAGTCTTAATCCTTTAATAAAGACAGCTTTCCAAAGAGGGCTTCTTATCTTAATAGGTTTTTAGTTTATGAGGAGTAGAAGTAGTTTTCAAAAGCGTTTAGTACAAGTTCCGCTGAGAAGTATAGACAAAATAATATTTTTCCGGGTTCCTGTATTAACCCTGCCTAGTTTCTTTTATAACAGTTTTAAGGACATTTCCGGTTGCATACATAACTCTTTCTATAATTAATTCAATTTCTTTGTACATAGAAAAGCAGATAGTTAAACTTCTGTGTACAAGTATTATAACCTTAACTTTATTCATGCAAAAGCTTTTGTTGAAACATTTTTTTGTATATTTACAGTATTCCGGACACTAATTCGAACGCCAAAACCTCACTCTTATACTCACTCTGATAAATGAGTGAGATTTGACCTCAACTTAGAAACCCAAACAACCATGAATTAGGACAGAAACCACTTGGTTCATTGCCTATTCTAAGAGAGAGAAGAATTATTATGGAATTTATCTTGTACTAAAGTACTCCTTTTGATTCAAAGTAAGGGATGCTTGTCTTGTAAAACACTTATCGAAGTCTTTCCTTTGTCTCTCTAAAACTAGAAAGGATTTCTCATATTCTTAGCTTGCTCCTAAATCTACAAAGTAAAGTGGAACTCTCCTTTAAAACTTTGACTTATTTAAGACTTTAACGGCACAAAGAAACTAGCTAACTGAAACTGGGTAATAGATTAATTAATCTATTACATAACAATTTTATCACTTTAAACTGAAGCCCTTCTTTTTAGAACTTTTAGGAAATCATAGTCTAGAACCTTTGAAAAGTCCTTTCTCCAGACCCTCTATCTCATTATTTGAAGCCGTTCTTACTTGTACTTCGTACCTCTCAAGCAGGTCTCTTAATATTTAGTAGACGAAGACGAGTAAAAAGAGGAAAACAGTCAAAGCTTTGAACAGAGTGAGGAGGAATTAAGGAACTAAGACAACAAAACCCGGTAGAGCAAGATGACAAAGGAGCTACATGTACAAGGTTCAAGACCTATTGACATAGGGAGTAAAAGAGGAGTACTTGGATTATAGAATTAATGACTTACAAGATAAAGATTGCCTTAATTCCAAGTCTTACTATTTATGTCTGATTAGCTAGTTTCTTATTGATTATGTAGGATCTTTTCCTACTTTTTAATGACTCAACCTTTGTTGGCATCGGGCAGCGCCCTTTTCTTTCTAACACGTAAAGGTTAGTGCTTTATCTTACTTGGAGGAATACTCCCGGTTCGAGTCCGCCTTCTTATTATTCAGACTCATTTTACCTAAATTTTGAAAAAGAGACTCGCGGGTTTATATTAGGAAATGCGAATTTTAAATTCCTAGAGTTTTAGCCAGAGTTTAGCTTTTAACTTAAATTAGACTCACTTTTATCCCAAAACAGAAAAAACTAGTATAGATTTTCCCCGGAGTACTCAATATGGTCTATTAACTAGAAATTGAATTCTTAAAGATCTTTAGGAGGTCCAATAGGGTAGAGGTACACCCTAGGTGTTACCGGGGATACACTGGATACACTATTGTGATCGATAATTAATTGGTAATATTTTTTTGTTTATGTCTTGAAATTTAGGAGATTAAGACTTCGAATGTTCAATAAAGAGGAATTAAGATATTTCCTCTAGAAATTATTAGAACCCTTGTCATTTGTTCTCACTAAACTTAACCTAAAAAAAGGATAAAGACTTTTAAACTATCTGCAAAAAGTTAAAGTAAATAAACGAATTTCCCCGTTCGAGGAGACCCTTTTTTAATAAACCTTATATAGATAACTATAGGAGCTTCTTGGCAAATATATAGATATCTCGATTTTGTAGCACTAACAAAGAGGATAGCATTCAAGAAATTCGTATCTCTGGGGTCGTTATAAACCTCTTTTCACTATGTTTTGCGCGCTAAACTTCCACTCCTAATTATTAATTTTTAGGGAGGATACTTATCAGGATGTTTATTAGCTTGTTAAACCAACTGAATAGTCCTACAAAAGTAGGGTTCTCTCTTTCAAGGAACGAAAAAGTCTTTCATTTTATTAAGCTTAATTAAATACCTCTTATTTTAAAGTCCGAGCAGAAAAGTGACTTCGATCCTTAGGAATTGGGCTCTGTTTATGAAACGAAGAATAGAAGTGAGAATCCATGTCTATTTAAGTATTAAGTACAAGAGCTTCCTTTACTACAGTAGACACAAAACAAAAAACCTATTGAGCAACTCATATTAATAAACTTTATATAGAAAGTGGACCTTTAGACTAGAACTATTTAGACTTCTTTTTGTTGACGGTTTTGAAATCTTTTTTTAGAATTCTGTCCCATTAATTACAGGATAACATAAATATTTTGTATTTTAGCTAGTAGATTTTCAGACATAATATAAGGACTAAATCAAACAGATTTTTGCTTCATGAACAGTCTTAATGGTAACCCACCCTGGATTCTGAATTTCATTTCAATTTCTTCTTTATATACCTAAATCGCATTAGTTTGAACCCTGTTCTTAAGAGGAATTGAGGATACAGTATGTTAGAATACTTCCCTTTACAAAAAATGATAATATAAATTTTAGCCACACTCTTTGTTATAGCTCGTAAAGGATTCTTATATGATAAGGCGTTTTTATATGAATTCCTGTTAGTACGCGGTAAAAGAAAGTGCTGGTGGTACGTTTAAAGTAGGATTGTTTGGTTTACTAGTCTAGCGCAAAGCAACTTACTAAAATATATCTAAGAGTTTCAGGAATGAAAAGGGGCTCTATCAATACTAAGGTAGAAACCCTTTTAAGTATTATCTACAAAAGTCAATCTAAAATTGTTTATTTCAGAACGTTGATTCCGCATTCTTGCTTAATAATGAAGAAAACAGGTTCGAGTCCATTCTGAACACCTAAAAATTACTTAGATCTAATTCAAGTTTAAAACCTCATCTGTTAATCCGCTCTTCCCAAATCTTCCTTAGTTTTTTGTAACCTATTAAATAGGTTTTCTTTATTGACAAATTGCTTTTTTCCTAAACTTAGGAGTAAGGGTCTATCTTATAAAGATGTAAAATATTATTTAAGTTCGCAATTTTTAAATACTCGAATTAAATAGGTATCCTAAAAAAGGGTTTTAGTGGGGAGTGAAGGTTGCCAATCCTCAATACTTAAGTTCTTAGATAGACTTTTTTATAGCGCTTATCAAAGAATAAGGTGAAGAGGAGCTGGTCTAGCTTAAAGCTTTCTAATAGTGAGAGTCTAGAGTATAAAAAGTTTTAAATTAAAAACTAAGAATTATATGCCTACAAAAAAGGATTATCTATATAATTATAGATATGCCAAGTAAGATAATATCTTATCAGGATATTCCTATTAATTAAACCATTCTCCTTCGGGATTTGCGTTCGGGGGTTCGAAACCTGTTTACTCCAGTAGCAAATATCAGAATAATCCAGATTCCTCTTAAGCGTTGACAGAGAAAGTCAAGTTATTAAAAAAACCAAAGCACTTCAACAAGCCAAAATACTTTATTAATAAGATTGTATCTAAACAACAAGGTTAGAAAATTATTACACGTAATAAAGCCAGATAAAAACTCTTTAAACTTTTTGTATATCAGCAAAGCCTTCCCTTAATGAAGTAGCCTCTTCTTTTCCAAGATACCCAGGATTATCCGCTATAAAATACAATATCATATGTGGTTCACAGTTAATTCCTAGTTTATAGTTTATGCTGAATCCGGACTTCGTCTAAATAGAGTTGTCATAATTATGTTATGGCCTAGGGACCCCTAACGAGAAGAGTATAAACTTCTTTTG
>JAYMSZ010000104.1:0-29743 GCA_036897665.1 Pelargonium citronellum
ATGAATAATCATGTTACTTTAAATATACATACACATATATATATATATATGTGTGTGTGTATGTATATTATAAGAGAAGTTTTGTTCATCATCTAATTATGCTTATATTGTATGAATAATAGTATAATTTTAAATAGTATCACTATCTATGTTGGTTCTATAGCTGCACTAACTTTAACTTATTATATGTAGGCGTAGCGTAACCTGGGTGTGTATATATTAATAAGTATATTGACGAAGATATAATATAGACACTAATTTCTTGAACAAAAGTATGTGGTCGTCTTTTGAAATCATTAGTAAAAAACAATAATTTTAAGAAACGTGTAGGAATTTTGCATCCACAAGGACCTAAACAATACAATTAAAGGGACTAATCAAGTATGGGGTTGATTTTCTCTGATTTCCATTAACCATTTTAATATAAATAAAGAGCAAAAAAATCTAAATTAATCGACTCAATTGGCAACGTAGGCTGAAATTGTGGAAAAAACTCTCGAGTTCGATCCCTATTAAACACACCTAGAATAATTATTAGATTCTTAACTTTCTTTATTTCTGATGTATCTCTATTCTAACGATAAAAAAGACCTAAGGAAGAAGATAATCAAGACGGTGTCGTTTAGAGCAAGAGAATAGAAGGAGTTAATGACACGAAGTGTTTTGGTGAAGAGGAAGAAGAGGAGACCACGCGACGTCATTTTAGCTATAGAAGTTAGTTGTCAATTCTGTTAGTTAGTTAGTTGATCTGCTAGCTGAGAAGGAATGAACAAATACCCAAAATGTACTCTGTAATGCTTATTCTTAAATAAAAAAATCCGATCTTTTGATTTCAGGCTCTGTTGTTCTGAGAGTATTTGTTCGTGATTGAAACTAGGGTTTCAAAGAAGTTTAAGCATTAAATCTCACTGCAGTTTCACTTTTAATAATTTTCTCATAGACAAAACCAATCGTTCATAATTACGACTCAATTGGCAACACAGACTGAGATTGTAGAAGAAATTCTCAAGTTCAGTTCCTATTAAACACACCTATGACAGTTATTGGGTACTCGACTTTATTTGTGTTTCACACTTTCAATATTTTTCTCAGAGACAAAACCAACCGTTCATGTGGCCTAGCTGATCCATATATTGAGTGAGTTAAGTTTTAGTTAACAAAACCAAAGCATGTGCAGTGCATATTACAAAGCTGGATTGCTTTTCTTTACAACTCACAGTTTCCTGTATACATATATGTATGCTTCCCATGACAATACTGTTTACTCTTAAAAACTGATAAAAAGGATTCCAAAAATTGTATCTTCATTAACTGCATAACCTTTTAGGTACTAGAACTGTGTGCTGCATCTTGTTAAAAAAAAACAGTAATATGGAGCAACTGAGCAACATTCTAATGGGAATGAAGGAAACCAATTTCCACTTACTCTCTGCTATACATTCTAACTTGTAAGTTTCACAAACCAATTTCCACTACAACACTAAGACTACTTATTCATGAAGCTAAAGTTAGTTGCACCATTGAACATCAACATCATGAAACACGCACAACAGATGACTCTTCTCTGCACATCATCTCTATACAATCAGTTCATCTTCAAGATAATTGTACTCGAAAGTGAACTCAGTCTTAATCCTTTGGCACCTAAACGTACAAAAGATTGATGCATATCAGAAACAACCACAGCTTAGAGAATATGTGAAGAACAAGAGTGTGAACATACCATCCATGTTGTAGGTCATCATTAGCAATATGGAAATCGAAGTAAACATATGTCCCCTGCTCATATTCATCGGTTGCAACTTTTGGCTCTTCATGACGTTGAAACCATGTATTGTATTTCCGATGGTATCTCCAAGACTGCTTCTTCAGCTCTCTTGCAGCCAAATATTGTTGGTATGTGTTCTGCAAATAATATCACACTTGAGAACAAGCTCATACTACAACTTGTATCACATGAATCACATTACATGAAAGAGAGATCACAAGGAAATAACTAAAAGCACCTGCTGATAATAAAATGCAAAGAACAGTGTATCAGTGCCAAGATTATCAAGACTTAGTCGTTCCCAGAAAGCAGGATTATTAACAATGGGCGCTTGCACTTGTGGGTAGCTGGAGGGTGTCACTGCAGGGTGCTTCTGTAGAAGACAATAATGATATATTTATAAGCAGGTATGCTGAATTCATTCAGTTGGCATTTGAATTGTAATTTTTTTGTTCAGGAATGGAAATCAAGAATGACAATGAGAATGAGATCATTTCTCATGTTTGGATGAAGACTTTGGCCATGAAAATGGCTTTGGAATGAGATTCACAATCCCATTTCCATTCCAAAAAAATAAATCCAAACGCTACCTCAGAGTAAACAGGCTAAACAAAAGATCATGTAAGAGCATCCTTACAGGGGTATAGCTCTTTGCGCGTTCTGAGTCTTTGGGTTGAGGAAGTTTGTAATAGGCAGCATCCAGCATTTGTAAATTGTATAACTGATCATGCATTCCCCCAGAATTAACGGTTGATCCACTAAGGCTATCACCAATTGCACCAAGTTCAGCAACACTTCTCCGACCAATAACACCAAGGTTGGTAGAAGGTTGATTGGGTTGTAAAGGTTGCCCAGGAGATAGATCAGTATCTCTCGGTAGTTGAGCAGGTTCTGTCATAGACCCAGATATTCCAGCCTGATGACAGAAAAAATTAGACACTTAGATCAAGTCACTTTAAGTATAAAACTTTCATTTGAAGAAGTCAACATTTTCACACCATACATCACGGCTGTAATTTTAGCAGTTGATTACTAGCATCAAAATCAAGGCATAGTTCAATAAAAATTTCAATTGACAAAAAATGCACGATATTAGAAGCTATTTTGACATCTTCGAAACAGTAACTCTCACGCAACAGAGATGATTATCAATCGCAGGATCCTAAGAACTAATGAAAAAAATAAAAACAAAAAAAAAATCAATGCTTTTTCAACAACTGTAACATAGAAAGACTATAAAGCAACTCATAGGAAGGTAGACAAGATGAAATGCAATGCACATACAGGACTATCCACTGCAAATGAAGCTTTCAGATCATCCTCGTTCCCTAGGTTCTTGCTTATCCCGGGACTAGAAGCAGATTCAGCAGTTGAATCATCAGGATTCTGCTGCTGCTGATCATCGACCTTTACATGGCTAACATCTGCATAAAAAACATATTAAGCTATTCAGTTTTTTTGTCTTTAATTAAAAAGAGGATGTACGAAATATCCATCCAACACTAAACGATAGCCTAATGAAATTGTTAACAGTCTACAGTTCCCAATGCAAGCCACATTACATTTTGGCACATGTTTCCTATCACTATAATTCATGTTTACATCCTGTAGTCAACTATAATGCATGTCAGGTATAGATTGCTAAAATTGGTGTACTGACATTCTCCAACAAGGTTAGTAAAACCAATTAGGAGAAATACAGAACATGATATGAATATGCATTATTTATATGTACGAAATAGCACATAATTTAATGGATATGTTCTGACTTCTGAGAAACTTCAAACAGTAAATGATTAGTTTTTCTTCTGCAATAAATAGGAGCACATGTAGAGCCCTACCCTTAGAACAAAAATGGATGAGGATTGATGCATGTGCACTCGCTGCATGTGTTTTACATGTACATTTTTTAGAGACAATTATCGGTAGACTTGCAAACATTTATCAATGCAAAAATAGGCAATATTAGATTGCAGACAATTATCGGTGCACTTCCATGCATTTATCGGTGGGGAAACTAATGTGCAACTACATAATACTGAATTCTCATACATTTATAGGTTGACTTACATACATTTATCAGTGTGAAAAGGTATATGTAACTCACATGTACCAAATGGTACATGCAATGAAAGACTTCACAACAAAAATAAAGCAAAGGTTCAGACGATATAGGTACCAGTATCTTTTGGGGCAGGTGACATCAATGGCTGCTGATTTGACTGTTGCTGTAAGGTAGCAGATGTGACTGTATTGAAACCCGGTGCCTGTACTCCAAGTTCCAGACCACCTTGCTGGGAGACAGATGAACTCTGAGAATTAAACTGTATACACAAACAAAATGTTATGCAAAATAGCCAAATACTTGTATATTTTAGTAAAAAGGTGAACCAAAAATAGAGGCTAACAAAATTAGTTTTCGAAGTTAACCATATCATCACAAAGTTGAATAAATTAAATATTTACACAAATGAGATAATAATAGTAACCACATGCATGTTGATACATTTTAGGCAAAATAGGTAAAAGGCGATTCACCATTGAGTAATATATTGAAGTTCAAGAATTTAAGAGGCAAATCTGAACCAAGAGGAAAAAAATAAAAAGAGAAAAAAAAGCATTTAAAATAATAAAAAGGTTTCATAAAAATAAAAAATAAATAAATAATTTAGAAAAAACTTCCAGATCAATGAAAAAAGAACAATAAGTGGCACACTAGATAGGATAAACGATGATAAAATTCTGATACTAACATTGCAGGACAATTATCCTGGCTCATGACAGTTGAAATGTGCACATCCTGTATCCTTGGATCGCCTAATCTAAAAATGTGAACTGCATTAACTATAAAACGGATCCATGTAAAGTGTTTTTTACTTAATTTTTCTTATATCTTTTCTTTTATATTATCATTTTTGTTGTTCTTTTAGGAGCTTTGGTGATTTCAAAAAATAAATAAGGAGCTTTGGTCTATCCTATTTAGCAGGCATAAATCACCTGTAACACCATTACACCACCATAGTTTCCAAAAATCCTTTATGGCTTGGTTATAAATTCAACTGATATATTTAAAGGGATTTAATTTTGGGAATTATGCTAGTTAAAGTCCTATTGCCATCACAACCTGAATCTACACAGCAGACGAGCAAATGATGGACCCGGAGGAACAAGTGAAGAAAGCAAATAATTAGAAATAATCAAATAATTGTTAAAGTGGATGGGGACACCAATGATGGTAAGGTAATTGAATGCAGTGGTGATAACAAGGTACAATGCAATGATAAAGGAGTTGAATAAATGGTGATGATTGCCAAGGTGTAGTTAAGGGGTGGTCGCACCAAGTTCCATGCCTGTTTTGAGATTAAGTACATATGTTTGTTCAGATAATAATTAAAACTATTCCAACTTCAGAATGATAGCACTGTTCAGTATGCATACGAAATTAATCAATGGGTGAACAGGAATTTATGTCATCTAACAATGTCAAGATGGCATATTTATGAAATTATCAAAATAAAAACTAATCCATGAAAATTCTGCTTGATGCCAATGTAAAATGGGGAGCAATAAATTGTAAAGCTCAAACAAGAAAAATCACCTGCTGTAACAGTGGGTTCTGCTGTTGTGCAGAGAATTGTTTTTGAGTTCCCCCAACATTAGGCATGCTAAGGGTGTTGTGGCCTTGTTGCACTTGCTGGAGTCGCTGCAAAAACTTCTCCCTCTGATCTGGGGCTATCTCGGTTCTGCCACGTAACTGCCCCTGCAAAGGAAAATAGGTAACTTCCAATTAAGGGTAACAATTCATATTCAAGAGTCGTGTATGTTGTGTTGAAAGTTGTGTAAACTATTAAATAAGTCAGCTCAAACACAACCCGATTATACAACAGGTTGAGTTACACAATACAAACACGACCTATTAGTATTGAACTTTCATGGGTGGCTTACTAGATAGTTTACACAACCCATTTAATTAGACGGGTTAGGAGGGTCAAGTGGGTTTGACATGAGCACACATGTTTAACATATTTGGTTAGTCAAAACAAACACGATTAAACTAAAACCAAAATTTGCTTAAATTTGTGTCGAGTTGCACGTCATGACCCAAATATAAGCCTTACTTCCAAAGGTGCAGTAGAAACCAATTTAAGGGAAATTTGGAAAGCCATAAAACTGGTTTTACCAAGAACAGCGCGGTTCTACATTGTTTGGTTTACTGACTTTGAAAAAACAGTTTTTATCCCAAAAACTAGTTCAGATCGTATGATTCTGTTCCCATCCAAGTATGTTTGTAAGCTCCCAGCAAATAAACTTAGAAAGGGAAAAATATCCCAATTATATGTTCGAGTGAAGGACAAGTATGGACCTTAGCAACATTTTTTTTCAGGGGAATTGAGCATAGAAACAAAACGCACACAACATACCCCTTCAATCTGGTTCGGGAAGGAACTTCCAGGTCTCCATTGCATACCGGGAACCATAGAAGGGGAGAAGACTCTGCCTACTGCAGCAACCTCACCAAGATTTCCTAAATCAACTGAGCCAGTTCCATCATTAGCCTTGGTAGCTTGGGGCATCATCATTCTATTACTTAGAGGAGACACCAGAAGCTGTCCCATACCAGTGCTGCCAAGTCTGTCATCAGATCCTAATATATTTCTCTTTGCTACATCAGAGGCTGAAGAAACTGCACTGAGAGCTCCATTGCTGGGAATTGAGCTGACAGAACTAAGAGGGATGCTAGATGCAGGTTGGCCGGAGAGGCCACCCCTACCAATGCTCCTTAATCCGGTATCGGCAAGAGATGGAGATGCCCTACGGCCAGGGAAGCTCAAAATATCTTCTTCTTTTGCAGGAGTGAACATATTTACAGGAGATGAAGGGTTAGCAGCACCAGCATTTTCCATAGCACCTCTAACACCACCCGAATTTGGAAGCGTTGCCGCAGTAGACACACTGGCCAAATTATGAGTAGAAACATTAACAGGAGTGGAAGCTGTATGACCTGCAGAGGGTGTTGATGCAGCAGAACTAGCTAAACTAGTTTTTGGAGGCGGGGTTTCTGGAACAATTTCAGAACTACTATCTTGGGAAGCTATCTCTTCAACTGGCTCCTGGATTGAAGTACCTTGGTGATGACTGGGAGAGACAGCAGCCTGGAAAGTATAGCAACAGCAAAAGTTAAAAGGCTAGTTTAAACGAAACAGAGAAATTATCCATCCTATCACAGAGGAAACTCTTTTATGCATAAATTTTTTATCCAAATAAAAGCTTTCTAATAGATAGCAATTAATGCAATCTAATTCATACGACTCAAAACTACAAAAGAGCAACCCAGTTCTCAAGGTCAAGGCTCCATCATTGTGGAGTCTGGGTAGGGCTTTTTATGTATCCAACCTTACCTGATTCAGCAAGAGGCTTTTCCCAGACTCAAACCCGTAACCTTAAGGTAAAGGCTTCTACTTTACCACACACTACCAAAACAAGGAAACTAAGTACTTGACATAAACTCAAAAGTTCACATATTTCACATAAAAGAGAAAGGACCTCAAAGGTAGCACACAACATATCAAGAGCCCTAGTACTATGAAAAGGATTTTAGAGAATTACACATTATAAAGTTCATTTAATCTTACTAGGACTTAGACATAGGCTAATGAACCTAAAAAATCCTACTTAGCCTACCCCCACATGCATGTCTGTCAACTTCTTGTACGAGTAACAAATGGTATCCCCTTGTTTAGAAATCAATACTGACACATGCATTGGGGCCGGCCAACCAACATGTCATGGTAATAAAGAAAGCACCATCCAACTCCAATTTCTCTATTCCTTTACAGGTTCAGAGCTAGCAAACTATTAGGTATAAGAATAACATGAATAATAAATTTTAGCATGTCAAGAGAGCAGGAAACAAACTGGTGTTTGAGATGATGCAGCCAAATTAGTCTTCAAACCAATAACGGGAGCACCCTGGGAGAAATGAAATATTTTCACAGTAAATTATTTTAGCAAATTGGCATGGAGAAAAATATCCAACACTAATTTCAAGAAACTACAGAGAACAGATGCTTAAAGGAAAGCAGACTGCTTTTGCAAAGACAAAGCTCACGGTCGTAACTCTTTCATCCTTCACAATAAAATCAGAGAAACCAATTAGAAAAAGAAAAAAAAATTTCAAGTGAACATTTTCTAAGACACATAATTATAGCAGCAGTCACCATCTTTGATAAGTGACAACTGAAGACAGTGGCCCATAAAGACATTCCTATTTTTCAACATACTCAACTCAGCAGGAAAGATTATACAAGATTAACAACAATTTTATTTCAACCTCTAACAAGACGCAAAAATTAGAAAGAATAGCAGCTTACCTTGACAATACTGGGGGGACCAATGGCAACCAGCTCTTCAAGAGCCTCCACCTTGTCTAGCGGCAATGAGATGTAAAGCTCGTCCACATCACTAAATTCTTCGAAATCCTCCTATAAAATATTTTTCAACATTGAAAGTAATTAACGTAGGTGATCTAGAAGCAAACACATATTTTTTGTTCAAAATACATGCCAAATAAACAGAAGTACACTAGAGAACGGAGGCAGATATTCACTGGCATAATACATAATTTAGATTTTTAAAAAGCTAACATAAATGTAGATAAATAAACCTGATTACGCTCCACATAATCATCCAAGAAGTCTTTGACATCATTGACTTGCTCAGGACTCAATTCATCATTATCTAGTAGCCTTAAGATCAGCTCTAATTTTATTATATGAGCCTTGTGCCGAACAATCGAGGTCTCCAGATGTGTCTGGCAAAGATAAAAAAAAGAAGAAGAGGAAAACATTAGATATAAAAAAATTCATTTCCAAAAGGCAAGTTTCTCTCTTTTGGCCTACCAGTCTAGGTGGCCTTGTCTTCCCTTTCTTGACTGATAGACCCTCCATCTCAGCTTCAAAGATATCAATCTGGGATTCCAACTCGGAAACCTGCTCAACGACACAATATGTTACAAAACCATTTATTTTTAGCACTTCCTTGCTCATATCTAATAAGCTATTTCTACAACAAGTCATGTGCACATTCTAAGTATAATAAGCAGTTAGATTCTTACCACATTATTCAACCAATCTCTTGTCTCGGCTTTAGCCTTTTCCTTTGGGTCCTGTCACCCAAACGAACAAAAGCATGATAAATTGTTTGATTTTTTTATTTTTAAAGTAATTGAGAGATAAAAGTAAGACAAATGGTACTTTCCAATAGACAATTATAGATTTAACTGCAATCCACAGCAACATAAAATGTAAGACACAAAGCAGAAGAAAAACAAAGAATAATTGGGAGGGCATCAAATACACTTTACACTATAAACCATTATAAAAAAAAAATGAAAAGAGTATTGAACAATAACAGGCATGTTGCAAGCCTAACAGTACTCAACTATTCAGGAAGAAAGCACCTAGACCATGCAACCCAATCCCATACCATGCTTTCTAATATATCAACTGGCTGACTGCCCCATTACTTTAAAACTACCACCATAGGACATGGATGATGGTGAAGAAATAGGCCTTTAAAAAGGAAAACATTGAAAACTACCTAACACTACTTAGAAGCAGGAAGGTGACTAGCCAGTATCTTTCAGAAGATTACATCACAAAATTAAATTCTAACCATCAAAGGTGAATAATCTCATCATATAAATATGCCTTGGAACAAAAACCAAGTTGGCTGCAAATAATCACAACTAACACAAGCACCTCAACTCGGATGCCCAAATAAACCAGGATTTCAATATCTCTATCTTGCCAGTTATAGTACAAACAAGGTCATGTGAGTGTGCACTGCTTACAGTTTTAGGTTGCTGGCCAAGCCCTTCTTTAGAGAATGCTTTAGTCTTTGTCTCCTTTTCACAAATTTTAAATCTTTCCATTTCACGCTCAATAAGTTTTCGAGCATCCACCAGGGCCTGCTCATAAGCGGCACTAACCTATGTCAAATATACCAAAGAAGAGAATATTAATGGTCAACTCCAAATCAAGAATTAAGAAATTCACAATTTAATATCAATGTAGAGGCAGGATAGAATTAAAGCGAAAAATAAAGACTAACGGAACTGATGAACAAAGATAGTGAAATAAAGGACATTGACGAACATATGTATCAAGAATGATAATGCTAACATAAGCATGTCATCATTTTTAACAAGATAGAAATGATAGAAATGTGAAATACATGTCAAAATTGAATCACATATATCAATACCAGTACTTCTAAGAAATGAATATTTCAATTGGCAAATGTCATTGTATAGTTGAACCCAACAAAAGAAGTAGAGAATGGGAGAACAATATGAATTTCTTTGCATAAGAGAAAAAAGAGTAGGAGAAGAATCCTTTAGTAGAACAATAAAAAATAAAAAGAATCTCCAAAGAAGAAAAAAATGTAAAAATAAAAAATAGTCCATGGAAATGCAAGCCAAAATAAACACCCCATTTATAGCCCCTTTGCAAGCCAACAGTAACATACTTTGGCACTCAATATGCATATCCTAGGCAAAATAACAAGAAAAACAACTTCAGGCAGAATGGCAACTCAACCAAATTGATTACCACGTAGAACCATAATTAAATCCTTAATCCTTTCTAACTGAAATTTAGATGTCCAACAATTCGAAAAACCATAAAATTCTCCTGTAACACTCATAAGTCAGTAGTCCATCAATATGCATCACAGAAGAGGAAAAAAAATAGTACACACGACCATCCATCCCTTTGCAATTTGACAAATTACAAACTGGAACTTCTATTCCCCCACCCCAACCATAATCACCAAAATGTAAATATATAAAGTGTTTCTGAAAAGGAACAACATTAGAGGGTACAAATAACAACAAATCCAGACATATTTCACCTCATTCTATCAACCTTCTTAACTCAAATCTCCCATAGAGTTTCTAACTCCATCGGATAGCTCTGGAGGATGAATCTTTAGTGTGCAGGACACTTAGTTTACTTTAGGAACAAGCACAGTATTCTGATCGAGCTACTTTAATTAGTTTCGCACACACAGGCAGACACGTAGTTCAGTCTTTTATCAGCACTTGACAAATATAAGCAACCACAATTGATGTAATCGCCAAAAGAACAATTAACTAATTCCAAAAAAAAAAAAAAAGCTATTTCTTAGAACCATAACTTAATCACATTAAATCCAATTTAATATAAGAGGCTCAACCAGGACGCCTCATCCTGTTATCTAACTAGTGAATATTCTATATACGCAACAGACAACTTGCAATGGGGCATCCTTCCAAGGAATGCATAATTCATCTTCCACATAAAATATAGCAGCTTGGGATTCATAGACCAAAATTGAACAGTTCCATATTCCACCAAGAATTAAAGAACACACAAAATGCAAAGCGAAGCAAAAGAGACCCACCTTCTTGTCCTTGATCTCACTGGACTGAATCCATGTCTTGATTTGGTCTCTATACCTCTGAAGCTTCTTAATCTCCTTCTTCAAATCCGCCTCAAACTTCTCCTTCTGATTCGCATTGTCCGTATCATAAACCTGGGCACAAAATCAGAGTTCAAGAATCAAAAATCAACCCCAACAAACGGAAATGAAATAAAAATGAAGAAAATTCGAGATGTAACCTTGTTCCAGATGCTGTCAAATACATCGACTCCTTCCTGTACCTTCTTCAGAACCCGATCGATCTCTCCTTGAAGCTTTCGGCTCGCTCCCATAGCGAAATTGTGATCGAAATGGAGGTGCTTACCATTCAGTGAAAACGCCCAAGGTTTTGATAGCTTGTGAAGTGAAGTTGATATGATCGCTAATGGAGATGTTGATTAGTGATTAGTGATACAGATACTGATGCAGCAGAATGCAGAAACGGAGTTTATGAAAGTAAATGGGTCAGGAACTGCACAGTGGTGATCAGAGCAGTAATGGGCTGGGCTGGGCCGGTGCAATTGTCATCTTTGGTTGTGAAACTAGTATTGAGTTTTGACCAGTGATTTTGGAACGCGGCCCGGAACCAGTGATTTGGGCCCCGGGGGAGTCACCGGACCTCAGCCGCAACCCGTAAAACCCGGACTGTCGACCGGCTTTTTTTATTAAAACCAGTGCGAACTACATACTATATAAGAAAAACACTTTACAAACAGAGAATGTTTAGCTAGTGAGGTTAAAGTAATTATATAATTTTTGTTGAATGCATGTAATATTTTATTATATAAAATAAAATAATTAATTGACAAATAAATACATAATTAAAAGAATAGTAAAAAAAAACGCAGCTTAATTGATGGAGTATTCTCATTATTGTAATAGAGTTCACTAGTTCGAATCTCTAAATTTTTAACGAGGGCATTGATGAAAATATAAGTTGGTAAACGGACAAATCATTACCACCTAGCAATTTCAAGGAGGACAAAGAAAAATTTAAGTGGGAGATCACTGATCATACAAAAGCAATGGAATACAATATAGCAGAGGCAGAATTGGTTTACATATCTGAACATACATGCTAAAGAAATGTACTTATATACATGATAAACTTACAACCACCTTGCTAAATTATTCACCAACACATTGCCAATGCTAAACTGAAATTCATTTTTACAACATCTGGAGTCAGCCAGCCAGCCAGAAGAAACATGTTGTCAGCTCATCGTTAATTAATTGTGCATCCAATCCAACTGGTTGAGCAAAACATTTGTTTCGATTCTTCATATTACATTGGAAAAGGTTTCCTGGGAGTGGGTGCTCGGTTCTCCATTGATTGCAGTCTCTGTTTCAGATGAAAAACTTCAACCTGCACTCATGAGAAAATGAAATTGTATTGTTGAATCCATTCAATGATTAAAATATATCAGCGGATTTCAAATCACTGCGAACAAGAGTTTACTCTGACTCATTTTTCCATGATTAAAATATATCAGCGGATTGGTCCTCATAACTTACTGAATATTCTAAATCTAGTTCAAAGAATATTACTGAAAACTAACTAAAATTGGTTATCAAATATGGATAGTAGAGAGTTACTTGGAGACATATTTTAAGCTTAGTTGCAAGTTACTGCAGAATGTATGTTAAATTTCAATAGCCTTGCAAGCATGTTCAAATTTCAAATCCTAAAATCCAATTGTAATGAATGAGAAATATATTCTAGAAAGCAAATATTCTTTGGGACATCCTAACGGTCATTCACAAAGAAAACAGGTCATTTCTATGTTATGGCTCGCGCAAGGGTAGCCCTAGTCTTGGGCCTTAAAACATAGCCTAAAATACTGACGCAGCTCATACCTGTAATTGGAATGCTCTTGCCCGTTCTCCTGCAAGGACTCCTCTAGTTGAGTGCAGCTCCTACAACATGTATCCAATGAGGTAAATACTAGAAATGGTTCACAGGTAGATTATGCAACTAATATGAATCACTGATTTCCAAGATTAAATCATAAAAAGCTGTATATACAACAATACCTTTTGTGTATCATCCAGAAATGCCTTGAGAAAAGCCACATCATGCTCAAGCCTTACATTGTCAGAATGGACGATATTCGATAGGCTGGTGGCCTCCTCTTGTGCCAATTCAATACCAGTTAGCTTCTCTTTCAGCAACTCCATCTCCTTCACTGTGTCTGTTAACTTTTTCTCCATCTCCTGTTTGCTCCTGAGTGCAGCTGACAAATTCTTCTCTGCGGCTTCTCGGCCAGCTAATGCTGCTGCCATCTGTCCTTCTAGAGTCCCAACCTTCCTTATTAGGGCAGCCATTTTTGTTTCATAAAATTGATATATACTTGACGGGGCTGATAAGACCCCCGATTTATTATCATTGTCTAGGAATACTACATCATCATTATCAACTGGTATGTGTCCATGTCCTTGACTGCGGGGCATTGAACTTTCTGACTCGAACTCCTCTGCATTATTTTTCGATGTTCCCGTATCGAATTGATTATGTTTCTTCTCTGTCGCCTGATGTTAATGGGAAAACAATACATCATAATGCAATTTTGTGTTAAACTTCTTAAAATGGTGGCATAGCCGGCTTGTTATCAGCATAACAATATATTTCACAACTGGAATAGATATATACTGAGAACAGTGACGCACAACTGAAAAAATCTTTCTAGTCAAATAAGTCAACTTATATGACAAAATACAAATGGGCTTCTATAGGCACTCGGGATCTGAAATTCAGGATGGGTACGAGTAACATGCATTGACACCTAAGCTGCCACACCAGTCAAGTTATGGATCTAGATTAGTGATTGGTATGTCGTGAAGAATATCGTTTCTCAAATAGTAAATGGGGCATGATAAGAATAAGGAACTACAGCGAATATGAGATGGCCAAGATAACAATGATTGAATGAGATAAGGAAAAAAGGTCAGATTATCCCAAAACATATTCACTATTACTGCAAAATTATTATTTTGACAGGATAGAACATCAGGCTTCAAGTATTGCTAAAGCAGATGATGGTTGAACCAAGAGGTTTGGTGTGTACGTGCACCTGAGCTAGAACGCACAGATCTATAATCTTCAGACTATTTTGATGACAGTTACCCATAAGAGATGGTCAATCAAGAAACTTCTGTTGCTTACCTGCATGAGGGAATACTCTTCTTCTGAACTCTTTGCTGTCTTGGCAGGCGTGTTGTACTCTTCTTCATTATGAAATTGCTTGCGCAGCGAGACATTGGAAACAGAATTCGGGTCAACAATCAAAGAATCTGACAATGATTTTCTACCAGAACCATGTTGCTCAATTACAGATGCTAAGTTTTGTCTTCCAACAGAATCAACTGAATGCTGGGATGAACCACTACTAAGTTGAGCAACCAATCCGGTGGATGACAAGTGTTTCCTGAAGAGCAAAGATCCAGGACCTTTACTGGGAGCAGATCGTCGACCCATGGATGAATCATTCTTTTCTAGAATCAGCACCTCGACCTGTAACACAAAACAAAATTGATATCTTTAACACAACAACGTGACATGAAAACATATGATTAAGTAACGCAAAAACATATGATTTATATCTCCAACCTGATTTGATGGCTCCTTTTTACATCCTCCAAAAGCAACAAGAAAATCTTTTTCCTTGTGCTGCACAAGCACTAGGCTAAATCCCTGAGATATAGCACAACCTTTAGGCAACTATGCTTTAGTAGAATAAGAAACAACCGTAAACACATGGATAATTATTAATATGTATTTAGATGTTATCTTGTTACTTTTTTATTTTTTACTCTAATAACTCAAAAAAGATAAAACCATTCAAGTTTTAGGTTTTCCCTTCGGAAGGGTTACGAGTGACGAGCTATTTTTGAACCACTTGGGCTTGGCTTGGCGTGTTAGCCGATGAACTGAGTTGGAGCCCAGGATAATGCTCATTCTCGGCTCATATGCTCCACTAACAATTTAATTAGTTTGATATGAAAACTGGCATTTGACTAATTATATTTATAGAGTAATATTTTACAGAGACCCAGTCCATTGAATTTGGTTCAAGCCAGTTTCTTCTTTTCTACACGTAATCCATGCATTATCAAGAAGTTAAGGAATAACTTAAGGCATACTTGAACCTCTGCATATGAGCAGCCTCATCAAAGTATTCATAGATTTAGTTGGGCCTTAGAAAAGTAACATGCTAACCAAATAATAAAGCATTAACTTCAAAATATAAGGATTCTTTGGTGAGGGTAAATCCAAACAAAGATTTTAACAACATATGAATCAGTGACATCTTGAAAATTGAGTTGGTTCTAACTCCAGTAGAAATAGAGCCTTTAAAGGTAATAACTTCACCAACAGTAGCCTTTACAAAAAAGAACAATAATAAATAAAATCATTAAGCAGCATGATAATATTGAGAACGACTTGAAAGAAAATTATTTAAGGCATCAGGTTAAGCCAACACAGCTCACCTTGTTTGTGGTGACCGAGGATGGAGGTGATGCAATGCCTAAAGACCACTCGACCTTTAAAATATCAAAGATTAATGTTTCTGAATGTCCTGGATAAGAGAACATGGGAAAATCACACATAAGTAGCGTTAAATCGTTAATGATAGCCTAAAACCAATATACAATTAGTAAGAGTGACAGCTGAAAAGCTCAATGTCCTACAGCTAAGCTAAACAATGATTCAAACAACAGTAAGAAGCACGACTTTCAGCTGATTAATACATTATATTACAAATTAAGGTGAACTCAACATCGACAATCCCTAGCCACCAAAACATATATAAGATTACAAGACTATATTTTCTTCGAGTTACTAATCAGGAGAATCAACTCTCTCCACATCACCCTACATGATACGCGATATAACTTGTAAACTGATTATAGAACAATAACAATTTCACCCATCGCTTCCCATGTTTGCTCATGGGTATTTGAAAGGAGGCTACGAATCCATCGAAGTTCATGGCTACATGCTAGAACATATAAAGATCTGATACTAAAGTGATTTTTTTTTTACTGCAATAGAATCTTGAACGTCTTAGTAGCAAGATTGCAATTAAGAAAAAGAATGGAAAGAATTACTACAGTTTTCAACTAGATTATTTCTTTAACATACATTGCTATTTTCCGAGTGGAATAAAAAACTAAGAAACCATAATAAGAGTTAAATAGAAAGAAAAAAACTACCTTGGACTTGATTCAGAGATTAATTTTAACCTGACTATAAGGTTAACCTTTAAATTGAAATTTTATAGTAGAAACTAATATATCAGTACAATTTATATTATTTTTCGTTTCAGAAATCTTTAAGTTCCAAATGTTAGTGTAAATGTTATGATAGGGAACAAAACAATACTCTGGACAAGTCCAGGGTGATTATTTCTATTTAAACCATCATAAATAATTCAAGCATATGCTTTGGTTAGCTTAGGAGGCATACGTTTTTTCCTGCTTCCACCCCCTGCTATATACCATTTAGTCCCACATAGAACTCCACAGCAGCCTGCCCTAGGTGATGGATGAAAACCTCGTATCTTAATTCTTGACCATATCATCTGAGGAGCAGTATTTACATTTCATACAGTCAGAGCCAATGAAGTATTAATTTGCATTGATAAGGAAATGAAATAGCAGTAAGATGAGAGTCTACACACCGTTTCAAAGTCAAGTGAATACAAGTCATTCAAAGTCTTGGATTTTGATGATCCTCCAAAGACAAAAAGTGTTTTATCATCGTAAAGAGCTGCCACATGGTTGGATCGAGGAGATGGTCCGGTTCCCCTATAAGGACATGAAGAAGAAAAAAAAAATTAAGACACTCATCAGTATACATGGGTATGGATAAATATTCCATAAAGTCCACTAAAACCCACTCACGTGCAATGGAGAGGGAGCCATGTCAAAGACTTCAGATCAAACATATGTAGATCATTTAGTTTCCTCTTTTTAGCATCTTCACCCCCAAAAAGGATCAAAGCAGAGTTTGCCCTGACCACAGTGTGACCACTGCGAGCTACCTGCAAAACAGTTTTGTTAGGACTGCTTACCTATGATATCAGAAAGCCCCAGAAGTTCATAACACAACAGACTGTTCATAGACAATTAAAAACCTAGTGTTGCAGGCAAAGAGGATCTTTTGAGAGCTTTGAAATTAGGGATAGGGCTCATTTGAATTTCGGAAGTTTAACAATTTCAGAATGAAAATTAGAGTTGGAAATCTGGTATGTCTTGATAAATCGTGGGGAAAACTGAAATACAGGGCTCACACTAAAATATTCTTGCAGTGATAACTTGAATAAATAACATTTAAACCTTAATAAATCCCAGACAATAACTCTTGAATGAAGCCTTTCACATTCTAACACATACAATATGGAAGTTGTTGCATGCATACAATATGGAAGTTGAATTCCTGTAAACTAAAATATTTGTTCAATCATAGCCCGTGCTATTTTGTTTTTGACGAGAAAGCATCACCAGTAAAGGATTAAAGACAGTACAAACTTTCCTAAAATAAAGCATCATTTAGCACACATCACATTCATGTAAGTGATGTACATCAAAAACCATGGTAAGACTCAGATTTGTACACCAGAGGAAACAGAGCTTTTGTCATACGAAAATAGTACCGGTATATCTCCCTTAGCTTCCATAAGCGACCAGCACTCTGTTTCTGTGTCAAATGCCCACACTACAAAACCCAAGAAGAGAACAAGGATAAATGAGGAGAAAACAAAGTGGTTACACCACGAACAACAAATAAAACACAAGACTAACCTGACACTCTCTCGCTTCCAGGATCAGTTTTTCCTCCAACTAGGAGGGCCTTCTTTCCCCATGAAACCTGGCCAAGGAAAAGATACGACAGCTTTTACAAGGGATAATTATGGTGCAATTTAGGCAGACATCAACTGCTATTTTTAACTAACATTAAAGTATAATGTGATATCAGTTACTACAACTAAAGCATAATGATAAACACGGGAAAACCAATACCTAATGAAAATGAAGCTCAACTGATAAATAAATAGAGAAGTTAATGGCAAAATTGTTATCCTTTTTGCACTAGTGATTTCTCACTTCCTGTATTTCATGTTTTCTTTTTAATTTCAAAGAAACCATGTGAAATCCGAATAAATTTATGCTCTTTGCTTATCCTCTTTCAAATTAGTTGTCTATTATGTCTTATAAAAAGTAAAAACTAGTGACCATCAGGTAACATAAATGTGTTAACCATCCTCTTCCTTTTGGGTGTATCAGAGATTCAGAGTGACTTTTCTTTTTCTCCCTATGTAGATTAGCATTTATGCCACGAGACTAAGTTTTGTACATGCTTTGTTTTGAGGAAATTTATGTTTATTTTTATGTATTCATTATGAGCTCTAGCTGAATTGACTAGCCTAGTTGCACCTAACAAGTATAATTCTCACAGACATATATATATATAGTATAGTATTTTTTAGAGAACATGTATAAAAATTAAAGAACACCAAGTTTATGAAACAGATCCTCCTATATTAAATGACTCATCTTATGATCACAATTGGGGCTCATAACTTTAAGAAAAATACTTTTCTAAGCTTTTGATCAATATCCACATTGTAGGAAGTTTGTCACCACTTGATATACTAGTTGGGAACACCATCTAATAGTATATGCTTTTGGTTTAAAGTCAAGTTTAACACCACACATCAACAAAAGGAAAGTACTGATCTTCGGACTAAATATATCTGTTAAAGCTCAACAAAACGACTGGTGGTAAGGAAAATATATTTTGATAATACCAGACTGTGGCCCTTGCATGCTGGAATTTTTAGTGGCAGATTGCTTGGTGACAAGTAAAGCTTTGATGAAGCTGTAGTCCAAGTAAATCTGTCAAAATTTAGAACCTAGACAAAATAGGAAGGATTAGAAAAGCTTCCAGCCTTCCACATCACAGTTTGTGATCCGTCTTATTTGGATATCCAAAAAGAGGAGAGAAAGAAAAAATGATGAATAAATTACTTATGAATTTCATCTACTTAAAACAATGAAACAAATGTAACAGTCATTCTACCTGTACATCATCTATTGGTCCATTTCCAGATTCACCACCAACCACTATCATCTTGTTCTCAATTACACTTGCCGCATGCTATTTCAAGAAAAAGTTTAGTTTGACTTCTGGAAGACTAACTTGTGTAAATTAATATAAAGAGTGTACATGTAAAGCATAATTAAGGGTTGAATCTATAATACATTAAAGCGGGGTGTAGGTTTGTCCCCAGCAATTGACAACACCATCCAATTCTCGGAGTTTCCAGTTGTGCAATTACTGATTTCAGGTGCAGTAGACGAGCATTCGCATTCAAGATCATCACAATTGGTACTTGTTGGTGCTACACATTCAGCCTGCAAAATATAAAGGGCTTAGCTTATCTATCTATCAAAGCATAAGATTAAAAAGGAAATATAACCTTCTAGCTCATGCATTAGAGACATATCCTTCTATAAAGTAACAAACAATGATAATAGAATTACTAATCTTCCCTTGCGTTTGGTACATGTGATAGAAACCATGGTTGTTGAATAGCGATTCAAATCGGGAATCAGAATGCAAATTTTATGAATTGGAATCGGGAATCAAAAAATTCACGTACAATCACACAAAACCTTTAGAGAGCGTTATATGATAAATATATAAATTAATGTTAGAAAAATATTAGTCCACACTAAAGCAAACAACTTCATAAGTAAAAAAAATAGTTGTGAATTTTTCTCAAAACAAGTCGAGATACGTTTAACTAGATTTTGTACGAACGACCTCTTACGAACCAGCACATGTGAATCGGCTGAATCGGAAGAATCGAATCAAGGATTGGGAGAAATTAGCTAAACGAGTGATTCCTCCAAATCCAATCCATCAGAGATTCACTAGGGATTTAGAACCTTTTAGGGGGTAAATCAAGCCGAATCAATTGAATCGAAGCGGGAATCAGAGATTCTAACAACCATGATTGAAACGGAATGGAATGAACAATCCTATTGGCATGTTTTTTCAGCCAGAATAATCATTTTCATGCAATGTGACGGGTACACAACTTGAAAGTTTATTCTAGATTTCGGTATGTCAAAATGAAAATATATTTAGTTGATTTTTACCAAAATAATTCAACAATCAACATAATTATCAGAATTCAGAAATCATTAAAAGATATCAAAACCCGCTTGAGATAAGTAAGATAACTTAACAGAGTTATTTTCTTATAACTCATAATCACTTGGACTCCATTCAATCAAATTTGAAACATATTTGCAAGTGAATTTCACAATAATGTTAATTTTATCCAGCAGATTATTTTCACTATTTATTTTGTAAATGATAATTAATTATAGCAAATTAATCTTTTCAATTATTTTTTTATTTCATGGTAAGGTTCCTAGTCCTAAACCAATCAGGCACTGTAAGATATAGTAAAATTAGAGTATAATATGTATTATGTATAATAATTTAAAACCTTGTCTTGAAATCATTTTTCTGTATTTCCTTGCTGTAAACCATAACTTTTATGTTTTAACGTTTTACAGTTCAATGAATCAAGTATTTCAGAATATTTGAACAAAGATTGTAATTTAAGTTTATACTCTTATATATTGACACATGACATAATAATGATAACTTCTAAATAAAATATGTGGTAAGAAATAAAGATAATTTAATAATTTCATTTAAAATATATATTTAGATCATGCTAGTATGATTGTTTCCAATGTTGAGATGGAGAATGATTTTCTAATTAAATGTTGGAATGACTCCTAATGAATGGGTCTCTAGTCATTCTTGATGTTTGAAGGAACTTTCCTTGGCATTCATTTTAAGTGTGCCAAACATAGTATAACAGAAACAGTAACTGAAAACCACCCATATTTGCAACTTAAAAAGCCTTACATTAGAATTGTTGACTCGCTTCAGTTGTCTTATTGGACTTCTAGTAACTTGAGCTGAATCTGACAGTTGCACCTTCTTTACTCTGAGAGTACATTAATTGCAAAATACAACATAACATCATAAACGCAAGAATTCTAGAGTAAGAAAATGATACATATTTAAACCAAGGTATGAATAGAGTGCAAAATAAATAAATTAACAGAGGTATTACATCAGCAATTCAACAACTTTACCGCATAAAGTGAGATAATGTTAGAGTTAAAAAAAACAAGGTATTTACGTGTGTGAGAATAGAGAGAAAGAGAGGTATCAAATTACAAAAGGTGCGCCAGTTGTGTACATATTTTATTAGACTCAAATTGTAGATAAAATACTGTTAAAGCTGTATTTCCATATTGCTATTTTTCAATACTTTCAGGGCATCATTGTTAGACTTAGTATTCCCAACCTTCAAGCATATTCAAAATTGTGTAAAAATATCCTTGAAAGAACAAGAAATATGAACATAGAGTGTTAAACATATTCAACATTATTGTTTTGTATACTTCAAAGGGAAAACCTACTAGTCCTTCCAATGTTGTTTATTGTATTCCTCTGATAGTGTCATTGCAAATTAATCGGCACCCATAATGAGGGTTAGAACAAGTTATTGGAGTGCTATACCATTTCCATACGTTTGAACTTATATATATCATTCAAAATGTATGGTGTCACTGATTATGTAAATTGAGCCTGTCTCCAAATTTATACTAATGCCAATGAATGCGAAGTATGATATTCTACAGAGACTAATATCATCCATCAATTACAATATATCGTAAAGATAGCTTCTGACATATGCCTGTTAAGCAAATCTTTTACTTCTCAATCTGCTAATTGAACAAAGTACCACAATCCCCCTTGCGTATGGGTAGATGCCAAGGACACGCCCCATCTTTGCAAAATTCACAAGCCTCTTTCAACTTTATTTTTTAATCATGGAAATTTTCAACTTCTTTTATAGTAACTTATTGCCTTTTCCTACCCATTCTATCTCTTAAATTCATTGTCCCTTAAATTCATTGTCCTGTTTAATCCTTTAATCCCTAGATAAAGAGGCAATGATCACTTTCCATTATGCAGCTTGCTTTTTCCGGGTTTTTTTTTGGTTCAGGTACATGCATCCCATGAACTCTGAAGTCTGAATTTAGTCTTGAATTCAGTAAACCAAGTTCTTGGAAGTTGGAAAGCAGCTCACTAAGGACTCTGCTTGTGTTCATTTGGTTATGTAACAAGTCAAGCCTACACCTAGGATAAGATTCAAATGAGAAAATCTACTTGCATCGCCCATGTTACAACAACACTCATTTGTTGATGAAAAGAACCAAATGATGAAACAATCTCAAAGAGAATGAAACTATAGAGCACTAACTCAACTAATGAAGTTAAACTAAAAAATCTGCATGAACTGGCCGGCGGCCAAGGACAGTTGCTCTGGGAAAAGTAACAAAACTGAACCTGAGACAAGGATCAGTACACCTATACTCTCAACTAAATTTCAATATATAAAGTCTAACTTGCCTATTCAAAGTTATTAATTATATGAAAAGGGAAAAGAAGTTTACAACTATAAAGCAACCCAGAAATTCCTTGACAATTCTCTTATCTTGGTACATAACCTGCACCCTTGAACCAGCTAAAAGTATTAAAACTAAACTTGTTGAGTGCAAGAAGAGAAATCAGGAAAGTTCAGTAGAACTGCGATAGGTGTTAGTGAAATTAGTAAATATATTATATTTAGGAAAGTTTAATTTAACTTAGTAGTCTAGTTTATTTTCTATTTCTAGTCTAAATCTCCAATATAAAAGGAGTCTCTCTTGAACTAATTATCACAAGTAATTCATATCAATAATATAAACTAAGGGAAAAGAAATTTCAAACTAAAAGGCAACCCAGAAGTTTCTTGACAATTCTCTTATCTCGGTACATAACTTGCACCCTTGAACCAGCTAAAAGTATTAAAACTAAAGTTGTTGAGTGCAATAAGTGGGGCAAAAACTCTGACACGCTTTCTTTTGCAAACCATAAACTTGCCAACTCATTAGGCACAAACTTCCAGTTGAGCTTCATCCTAACATTCACAACACATATGGAAATGTTGAAAAGAGACGGAGAGAAATACAAGCTAATGCCACAAATGCTCCCTTTTCCCTCTCTTTTTTTGGCTCTTTTTCAATTCACTAATTCACCAAAGTCAACAAGCAATGCAAATTTAGTATATAATCATACGTGAACCAAAAATAAAAATATCAATCTTGTTTAATAGAGTATCACATTTCACCTCCAAATCAGGCAAAAAAATTCTTCTTCCTTTTTTGTTTTTTGTTTTCCCTTTTCAACAAGCAAAAAAAACTTCCAGCTCTCCAGTCAAACTATGAATTTAGTGTTGTTAACAGGGCAGACCTAAGAAGCTCCAGCTATTCTATTGGCCTAAAATTTGATACACTGCTGGCAATCTATAAACTTCAAAACAGTTGCAAAAATTTAAAGATGATAAATGTAAAAAAAGATATAAATATCAAAGAAATGTAAAAACAGATATTAAGTATATAAAACTTAAAATAGAAGATTATCTTCTTGTTTTTTTTTTCTGAAGATAATTCCATTAAGTGAACTAAGGACTCACCTTCCCAGTTTCATTCGCTTACGAGAAAAGCCAAACATCCTTCAATGTTTACACAAGCTGCAATCACTCAACAAAATAAATAAATAAAGAATAATAAAATCACAAGAAAACCTAGAATGTGTATTAACACCGCCACCAAATCCACAAAGAACAAATGAAAGAGAAAAATGGTTGAAGCTGTGTGATGAATGAATTTAAAACAATAATAAAATAATTGGAACCATAGAAACCTTAGCTCCGGAGATAACAGTGAGAGAGAGCTGTGAGCTACTGTACTGAGCTTAGCTGATGAGAAGACAGAGGAAAGAGAAAACATGATCAAAGCTAATCTGCAATAGTGGGCCGGGCCTGGTTTCGTAGCCCAGAAAATCAAGGCCCGTAGCTACATTACACCGTCTTTTCAACCCTTATATTTATATGAATTCATTATTTTGTTTACGTAAGCAAAGTGACACTAATGAATATCTTTCACGTTGCATGTGACACGAAACAAAAAAAAAATTCTACAAAAATTTGGATTGTGTCGGATTGGATCATATTTCCTCATTTTGCAATAAAAATTTTAATTTTAATTTTAATTTTATTTGATATGTTTCAATCCAATCAAAACTCCTTCCAAAGCATATTTGAATTACTCTTCATTTATTCGAATATGTACAAATCCAACCCAAATTCGGTCTAAAATTCGAATTAGCACGTCTACTCCTTGTTGATGTAATCGACACAACATTATCACATTAGATTTTTAAATTATTTAATTTAATAAATAATATAAAAATATTTTATATGTCATCCTAACTTGACAGCTCAGTTATACAATAGACCAATTTAAAACTAAATGGATATTAAGATAATCAAATTGGAACAATTTTTAAGAATACTAAATTGGTACCAATTTAGAACAAATAGATAATAAGATGATCATTTTGAAACTATCTTGATAATAAAATGACTAAATGAAAAAAAAAACATAAACCAAATTGATAACTAACTTTAAAATCTGATAAGAACATATAGTAGACTTGATCTTAGCCAAAAAGACCGATAAATGTATACTGATAATTAATTTGGAAGAAAATGAATACTAGTTATGGCCCATCTACCATTATCCAAAAGAGAATGCAATAAATAAGAAAAATAATATAGATTGTGCATGATAGTTAGTTAAGAAGATGAAACCCTATCTTTCAAAAGACAAAAACAAACCCTGAAATGGTTTTTGCAGCCCTAATTTCATCTCAGGTGCGAGCTTGCAATCATCAATTTATAATCAAAATCTGCATAGCATTATTCTCTTATCTTGCTCTTATGACTCTTATTTTACTCTCTTGCAAATACAATGTTCATATAGAAAATTTCTTCACTTTCCTTTTGAATGGTTTTTCATGTTTCAAGTTTCAGCTTAGCTTTAGCAGGATTATAAATAACAAATGTGTGTATATATCATAATTATCATTGATCTGAGGTTTTAATATGTCTGAATAGATTTTTAGGGAAAATATACGGTTATAATTAAACATTGATCTGAGGTTGTATGCAGATTAATTGTTGCAGTACAGATTGAAGATGGATTTCTTTAGTAAAAGTAGTGATCACCTTCCATATTTTCCTGAGGATGTGATTTTGAACATTCTCATTTATCTCCCTGCTGATGTTCTCCACAATGTAATGCGACTCGTTTGCAAGAAATGGTACGACATAATCACTAGCCCCAGCTTCGTTAAACGATACCTGCTTTTCTCAAGGGCAAACCCGGGTCTGCTCATTCACCAGACACAAATTTCCGACCATACCAAACCACTCCCCGTGGAGGTCTTCTGGAAACGGGATGCCTCCATAGAGAAGATCAGCGTCGGGTTTCCCACACCTATTTTGTCTAGTTGCGATGGTCTAGTGCTCTTTTTCAACCGTGGATTGGACAAGTTGTTCGTTGCAAATCCCGCTACAACACAAGTGTTTGCCCTCCCTTCGCGTAGTAACCATGACTATCATTATCCTTTTGACAGTGCCTGTTTGGGTCGCACCCCTGTTTCCAATAAGTATAAAGTAATGTGCAATCTTGTTCGCATGCCCTGGTGGTATAATGCAATGTCCCATGTACGGGTATATGGTATATTTACGCTTGGTGTTGATAGTTCTTGGAGAACTGTGGATGGCGATAGACAAATATCTAAGTACTATGATCCGAAATTTGCTGGCAACTTCTTTTATTGGGTTACTGTCAACCACAAAATCTGTGTGGTGGATGCGGAGACTGAGGTTATTCGGATGTATCCCATCCCACATAAACTTACTCAGCAAGATAAGGTTCTGGCAATGGGCGATCATCTGTCAATGGTTGAAGCATTTGGGAACATGAAATGGGATGTGTGGAAGCTGAGTTTTGATGGATGGCTAGAAAATGGCGATTGGTGGACGAAAGTGTGTACAATTGATCTGGAAGGCACAGTTGCGGATAGTTTTAGCCGTGTTTCTCCTCTGATGTGGCATAAAAACGGGCAAGTGCTGATCTTTCTGAATGAAATGTCAGCTAGAGGGATTGATTTGGCCTATGATGTTGACAGAAGAGAATGTTTCGAGTTCGAGTCCATGGAGTGTCGCTATCCATGCTACTATGTTGAGCATTTTAGCAGCATCGTTTGGTGGAAATAGTTGAGATTTTGATTAGTATTTGGGATCTGTCAGCTTAATAATTAGGTCATCTTGATGCTCTTGTTCATTGCTTTCAATTTGCTGGAACTTTTTGTTCTGATTTGAATATTTTGGTGACTCTACATACATTTCATTGAATGATGTATAGGAAAAATAACTCCAATTCCATCCCGTTTGTTTCCCAGAGATTTCTTTATAAAGGGCCCACCTCTAGGAGGTCAAGTTTTGCCATGTCATCCCCCGTAGCCACGTCAGCCTAACAACTGTCACGTGAACATGCCATGTCAGCGTACCTACATACACCGTTTTGGCTGCTGATAGTGGAAAAAGCAATGTTTAATTTAGAGTGTAGGTACATTGACGCGTCATGTCCACGTAACAACTTCTATGTGCTAACATGATGATTTGTCTTCACAAGTTGAAGTGTTATAATTGATTTAAAGGAGTAAAATAAAATAAAACATTAAATGGAAAGAAGGCAAAATCTAACTAGTGGCTAATCCCAAAAACCGAGTGAATCCACAAAAGGCAAAATCATTTAACACTACAATCTTTATATTTGAAACTTGGATTATTGTTAAGAAATGTGGGTGGGTTGGTGCAGCGGATATAAACAATGAGTTAGTTGCAGAAGAGTTGATGATGTTGGAGCATGAGCATCCACCGATAGGGATGTGCGAGGAAGTGTTGTACTCAAGGAGATGCGAGGAGTTGCAGTGCTCTTTAGACTGTGGCAACCAACACGGCGGTGGTCCTCTCATTAGTTTTTTCCGTCAACAATCTAATACCGCTCCTTCTGAATGTGTCTGTCGTTATCATTGCTAATGCTAACTTTCAATTGAAAAGTCTCAATTTCGAATCTCGGTTGTGACGCTTGCTTATATAAAAATAAAAGCTAGCCACCTGGATTCCTTCATTTTACTATACTACATTATATACACATTAGTTGAACAATGAATATCATATTTGTTACATGAGGATTTTTTTTTTAATGTGTTATATTTGTGCTCCTATTTTCGTTGTCCTTTGTAATTTTGAATGTGTTCATTTTTCAAATTTTGTAAAAATTAAGATCCGGTTGTGTAAAGTTACACTTTATATCTTTTATTGACATGTTGTTATGATATCTTAAAATGAATTTATGGTGTGTTTGAAAATCATTTGATTTAAAATGTTGGATTTAAGTTGTGTTTTTGAGATTTTCAAGAATTTGGATTTAAATTTAAGTCAAATTTAATATTATTCAAAACATGTTTAACATGTGATTTCAAATGACAGGATCATTTGAAATTTTATGATTTCTCAAACATTATATTTAAATTTAAATACAACATTTCAAATTCAAAATTTCAAATGACGAATTTCAAATTAAATTCATGTTTTCAAACGTTAACTTAAATTATTCTAAATACTGCATGAACTTCTTTTTCCATGCACCTCGTATGACCTCCTCACTGTATGTTCGAACGAAATCTTTTATTTTCTGTAAAACTAAAAACTTGTAAACACAAATGAGTACAAGGAATTAACGAAATGATAGTAGAAAACAATTGTATTAATCAGATGAAACAATTATATTTTATCTTAAACTCTCTCTATCACAAGTCTACCAATCTATTGCGAACGTGCTCAAATTGTCAACCTTCCTTGTGCACATTATTTTATTAAAAGTTATTCAAAGAGACAATTACAGACAATTACCTTGTAATTCACACCTTTTGCAACGGATTACTCTTAGTTCTTTTCGTAACTTTTGACTACACTCAACTATAAAAGGGTAAAATTGTTATTTCAATTTTTTCTGAAGTCATGTGCTGTGCACATAATGAGAGAAAGAGTTTTTCCGTCAAAGTTAACTGACAGAAAGAGTTTTTCCTATATAAACAATTTTAAAAACGCACTCCACATAAATCAATGTTGTTTGTTTAGTTATTTAGAAAAATATAGGCTGTAAAGAAAGTGATAGAATTCGGGACCTAATAGTTGTAAGTAGACAGGTTGACCACAAGACATATAGCAAATTTGTCGTGTGTTCTTCATATGTGTATATTAGACTTTGAGGACCAAAGATGCCAAGCGACCAACGCTTATGCAAGAGGCAATTGTGACTAGCTCCGTGATTAATTTTCTCAAGTGTTGATGTGTTGCTCAGGTGCGGAAGTGAAACTCGAGTACCAGTATATGCCATATATATCGTAATTTGTCGGATCGACTTATAATAATTTTGGTGTACTTGAAAGTTTTATAATACACACATATACATGCATCATCAAGTAATCGATAGCTTAGTAAAAGGAGTTTGTCTTCTAATAAATATAACTTGAGTGAGAAACTGACGAAGTTATCAACCTGAACACTATGCCTCATAAACAACTAATTAATTAACTGTTTTAGGAAGCTATAGATCTTTCGATCTCGATCACGATCTGTGTAATATATTGCTAGACTTGTAATATTAGCTGTATTTTCTTGAGTACAAAATTTTACAAGTTAAGCTCACCACGTCTAAAATGGAGCACATTGTTTAATAGATGTAAATATTTTTTAATTGCTTGTACTAATTACCTTATGGTTTGCATGTGCACTTATTTATGGAGATAAATGTTTCTTCTTATAAAATTTCAAAATCACGTTGTATCAATAATAATAACAGTATGTAGCTGTCTTGGAGCTCGAACTCGAAACCTGAAAGCTAAAGCCAAAGCCAAAGCGAATAGTTTCTTCTATAAATAGCAATATTTGTTTTGGTTCTTTCACCAAACAACCTTCAAGCTAATATTAGAAGGATGATGGAGATTTCTCATTTCCCTAGTTTCTCTTCTCCTCTTCATCTTAGCACTCATCGTTTCTATTCTCTATCTTCTTTTCGCACCTAGTAAACAAAATTCCCGAAAAAAGCTTCCCCCAGGAAAGATGGGTTGGCCTATAATAGGCGAAACCCTAGAATTTGTTTCCACGGGCTGGAAAGGAATTTCGAAAAAGTTCTTCAACGACCGAATGAGCAACACTACAAGAATTTGGCTTATCAGGGACGAAATTTTTCATCGCTGATAGGCCAAATTTCGCCGCAGATGACAATCAGCGACAGACCAGCGACGGACAGGAATCTGTCGCTAAAATGACAGTCGCTTATCGTTAGCGACGGAATTCCATCGCTGATCAGCAACAGATTTCCGTCTCCGAATTCTGTCGCTGATCAGTGACGGAATTTCCGTCACTGATTTGCGTTTTCACCCAAATT